>CABHPP010145838.1:22145-34636 GCA_902168425.1 Peromyscus attwateri | reverse complement strand
GACTGAATCCTACAGGTGAGAAGTTAAACTGGCAAAGGCAGTGAGGGGTTTCGCCAGTTGCAGGAGGGTACAGCTTGTGACAAGGGCTTGGAAAAAGCGTGTTCTGTGAACCTTCTGTCTATCAGCAGTGATGTGAGAGTGCCAAGATGGGCCCTGATATCCAGGCAGGGGCTGAGCCCTAACCTGAAGCTTGAGAGTGAGTTTGAAGTTCACTCTGGAACATCTGAAGGATGCTGAAGCGTGTAATCAATAGACTTGCACAATCAACCTTTCTGTAATGATGGGAATCCTCTGGCTAACATGGCAGCCACTGACCACAGGAGCTGTTTACTACCTAACTGAATTGCGACTATGTGGCAGAATTTAAATAAAATCTCATTTTATTTAAATATAAATAGCGACATGTGGTGGGTAGCTACCTCAGTGGGCAGTGCAGACCAGCAGAATCAAATCAGTTTTCCCACACAGCATCCCCATATGGGGACTTGGCAACTTGTTGGTGTTGTGCACTCCTGTGGCCCGTGGCACCCGTTGGATCTCTCAGCTAAGTGGCTGGCTGATGACAGTTTCTATGTGTGTTTCCTTTCTCCTCCATGAGTGTTTACCCTCCGAATGGGGACTGCTCTTGGGCTTTTGGTCTTGTCTCTGGACGCCCCACTGCAGAACCCCCGTCTATTGAGTGCATCTTGTTTAATTGGTTAGCTCCTGTCTTTCTTTTGGGGCTTACGTACGAAACTCAAGGTGGCAAATACCAACTTTCACAATGAGCACAGGGAACCTCAGGGTTGGCACAGGGGAGAGCAGCTGTGAGGAAGCACGGTCTCTGGGAACGCTTCTGAAATTTCTTGCCTGTCTATCTCTAGATGCCACGGTGCTAGGAAGGAAGTAGGTGAGGTGGAGGGATTCTCTGTGGGAGAGTGAATGTCACCTTTTGGCTCCTGACATCACCACAAAGTGCACAGGCTGCTCCCCTGAGGACTTCCCGGTGACAGGAATTTTGCTTTTCATCCCTGTATTTTCTCTTGACAGTCAAATCACTTTCCCACAGAGGTTTACAGTTTTAAAATGATCGGAAAAAGGACTGATTCCCCTACTAATGTTTTCAGCTCAGCTTGAGTCATAAAAGGACATGTTCTCATGGAAACATCTCTGTACTGAACTGGGGGTAAAGGATGATCTACCTCTTCCCCACATTCCCTTCAACCACCAGAACCAGGACTCAGAACTCCTGCTCTGTCCTGAGGGAGAAGACAGCCTCCTCCAGTTCAGCTCCTCATGCAGCAGCAAGAACCTCTCGACACAGTCCCCAGGACAGATGGCATTGCCTGATTTTCAGAATGCATGGAGACTGGAAGCTTGGTAGTTTCTGTGGCAGAACAGGGATCTTGCTCTGAAGAGTCTTGATTCCCACAAGGGGTGGGGTTACTTTCACAGAACACCAGACTCTCAAATATTTACTCAGTGCTTGCATTTCCTCAGTACAGCCTGCTGGTCATTGTCACCTAAAATGACAGGGACCTCATTTTCATATCTGACTACCTCCTTCACCATTGGGACTCATTTCCCTGGACTGAGATGAAATCTTTCCTTGGCTGTTTTACTCCTGGGTCCCGACTTTCCCTTTTGGGGGCCTTATAAATCAGCCTGAGCATCTCTCCTCCGTGTAAGCACCCTCAGGTTTATTGATTTCTGCATCTTCCCACAGATGGAAACACAGAGCCCTGTGATGATGGTTTCTCAGAGGATAAGTACCCAAGACCTTTGGTCCTCTTGGCTGACAGCCTTTAAGTGTCTCCACGGAGCCACAATCCAGGAGTGGTCTCAGTAGAGCAGGGAGAAAGCAAACCGTGTCTACATTCTAGATGCTCCCTGCCTCTAACACAGGCCGCCAATTAACATGGATGCTCGTTGTCTGGGTGTTCATTATCCATGTTGTTGTGTACTGTAAGGTCTCTGCAACCTGCGAACACTGAATAAGCCCATGTTGTGCTATTGCTCCTAGGAAAGCAGAAACACAGGGTTAGGTCCCTGTGAGCCCCTCTCACAGCATCTCAACAAGAGATCAGTATAGAACCTTGTTGTATAGGTGTTTCTCTTACACATCGTGTTTAATATATAATGCTGATTCATCAGCGTTGAGCTAGCAGCCAACTGCACTGTAGCTCATGCCTGAGTGAAGCTTACCTATGTGCTTTCTCTATGAGGCACACCTCAGCCTTCTTGTGCTTAGAACACCAGACAGAAAGCATTTCAACAGTACACTCGGGGCCTCTTTATACAGCAAAGTCACCAACAGCAACATAAAACTGAAGCATGAAGTAGACCATGAGACAAACTTGTCTAGAGTCTAAGATCTGAAGCAGGCAAGCACATCAGCTACCTTGTCTCACCTCAGCTGGGAATCAGTGTGGGCAGTGAGTGACTCAATTTTTTTTTTGTGCTACCTTGAGTATATGCAGATGAGCCATGAGTATTGATTTGGATGTTACAGCTATTTTAGTGAGTGGGTGAATTCACAAATATGGCATCCACAGGGATTGAGGATGAACTGTGGTATGAGTACAAGGAAGGAGAGAAAGAAGGATGGCTTTCTGAAGATCTGGGGAGTGAACACCCAGTGCAGAAACAGTGAGATGCTATGCATGGGTCCTTTGGGGGGGGGGGGTGCTCCATGGTGGCCCGTGTCTGTGTGACACATATGTCTTCCTTTCTGTCCTGTGTCTTCATTTGGAGACTCAGCTCCAGGAAGACCAGACTCTTATTTCCATGAGTGTTTCATCCACAGTGAGCACCCAGTAGACATTTGTTACTGGGGCTGATGCCAGTGTTGGCTTGGAGCAGAAGGAGCAGAGGGAGAGAACAAAATGAAACAAAGAATGTGCCCAGAATTGGAGGGGGGCACGTAAGGCACAGGCAGGGCTGTCAAGGAATTAAACACAGAAAGGAAGAGGTCACGGAAGGAAGCAAAGAGGACCGGGAGAGCCTGCAGCTGCTGGAGGTGAGGTCACCTGTGACTTGGGAGGGGATGGGTGAGAAAGTCTTTGCTGTGTTCCTGGTACCTTCCTCTTGACTTCACAAGACCTTCCCTTAGGGACTACCACTTTCACTCAGGTGCTTTGGAGCTAGCCAGCGATGTTCTGTCTACTGCCAGATTTGTAGAAGGGCATCCTCCCTTCGTGCTTCTCAGTGGGGCATGATCAGTGATGGAGCCAAGGTTCTCACTGTTGCTGAATGAGCACTATAGAGTACCTTCAGCAGAGGATACCAGAGGAGAGTGGAACTGTTTTGCTTCTGATAAGAGCTTAGTGAGGAGGAGATAACTTATAAAAGATGTGCCAGCCATGCTGTTTGGAGATGGCCATTGGTTCTATTGTGTAGACATCTGTTGCTCTCTGTGTCCTTCTGGCTACAGTGGATGGCATTATAGGCTGAGCAGAGAAACAATCACAGTGTGGAGGTCAGGGACAGCTGCCACAGGCAGAGGAGTGTTGGATCTGTGAGTCAGGGGCAGACATCAAGGACTGTTAGCAAAGACTCAGTGTGTTTGCTGAAAGCCCTGTGGTTTTGAATAGTCAGTGACTGGAACGTGATGTCTGGTGCCTAGAGACAGTTCTGCTCCATTCTGTGGCTGACTCCAGGTGTTTGCCCTGCAGCTCAACATCTGAGAGCTCTAGGTGCTGTGCAGGTCACAGAGATGAAGATGATGCCCAGAGCTGCAGCACAGAACATTCCAGCAAGGGAAACAAGCCAAACGGGCGTGCAAGCATAATCACAGTATATTTCCAGTGTCCTGTGGTTACAAAAGAGGGAGAAATTACTTCCCCTGGAAGGGCCACTGGAGGCTTCATGAAGGAGATGATTGACATGCTACTGAGTCGCAAAGTGCCTCTGCTCTCGTTTCCACAGCTCCACACTTTCTACTCAGCTGCTCCCATCAAAGACATAGAGGTGTCATCACTGATTCTTTTCTTCACCACCGTCCATCTAATGGATCAGCAAGTTGCTTAACTTCTACCTCTACAACAGAATTTAGTTTTATCTTTTTGACCCCTTTATTCATTGAACCATATCACTGGAGCTGTTGAAAGAACTTCCTAGGTGGTTTAACTTTGTATTTCTTTTCCAATCAGTAATTTCATAGTAGCCCAGAGTCATTGTTATATTTAGTTATTTTATGCGCATGAATGGGTGCTTTACTTGCGTGCACGTCTGTGTACCACATTTGTGCAGTGCCTGTGGAGGCCAGAAGAGGACATCATATCCTCTGGAACTGGAGTTACAGATGGTTGTGAGCTGCCATGTGGGTTCTGGGAACTGAACCTGGGTTCTTTGCAAGAGCAACATGTGCTCTTAACTGCTGAGCCATCTCTCCAGTCACTCCAGAGCCTTCTTTTAAAACATTAATCTTTTTGCCATTCTCCTTCTCCAAACCTCTGTATTAGCTAGCGTCCAATCAAAGAGACTTTCAAGTATTTCAAACAAGGACTGTTAATGTAACATTTTGATTGCCTCCTGTGGATAGAAGATTCAGGAGACTGCCCAGAACAGGCAGTCAGTACTGTCTCTACACTGTGGGAAGCTGGGCTCCAGAACCCAGAAGCTACTCAACCAGGAGAGTCCTGCCTGGTGGCGATGCCTAGGACTTCAGAGAGGGTCTGTGGGAGGGAAGCTACAATGTCAAAGGAGACTTGCCATAAAATGCCGACCATAGCCGAGAGGGAAAGTGAAAAGTACTCTGGTTTCTTACTTCATTCTGTATTCCAGCTTCATGCTACAGTCTCCAGTGGCTAAACCTTCCTGGGAGTCAGATGTCAGGGGCATCTGAGAGATACTAGAGGTTTAGGTCTTACAGAGAGTTGGGATGTCATTGGGAACATCTGAGAGATGCTAAAGGTTTAGATCTTGAGAGAGTGTTGGGGAGTGACCAACTATTGGCTTATGGAACAGCCTCATGGTACTGGCTGAACTCTTCATGCAGACTAGGCTTGGCTCCTAGAAAAAACAGAAGACTGTTGAATTTGCCTGTCAAAGGTGCCCCAGCCCAGGTCAGCATTTCTAAATTAGCCTTCCTCCCTCTACCCCTCTCCCTTCCTCCTTTCTTCTCTCCCACTTTCTCTGTCTCCATACCACACCCTCACTGGAAGGACAGACTTCTCTGTTGGGTAAAGGACTTGGTGGATGAAGGAAAACCTTCCTAGCCCCCATTAAATATGGAAGGATAAGCATAGACTGTTCTTCTTAAGTATCTTCTATGGCAGATTGTCACAGAAAGTTTGAAGCACAAGGAGCTTGGTGCATTCAGGATATCATCAGTGTCTCTCTACTCTGGCGTCAAAAGTTTCCAGGATCTATACTAGCTTTGTTTTCTGTTGCCACAATAAAACGCCAGAGGCTGGGTTTATGCATAAACAAAAAGAGGTACATTCAGCTCACAGACTTGCAGGCCAAATGATCAAGATTAGGCATGCCCACATTAACTCAGCCATGGCACATCGTGGCAGATTATATAAAAGTGAGAGCATGGGCAAAAGGGAGAGATCACATGACAATCCAGGAAGCACCGGAGAGTGGGGAGCACAAGTCCTGCCATTTTATAATAGTCCTCTAGAAAGAACTAGCCGGGGTCCTGCAAGAATTACATTAATTCCTTCCTCAGGCAGTGTTCCCAATGACATAATTACCTTACACTCAGGTCCACCCTTTTAAGGCCCCATCACCTCCCAGCATAGCCATTCTGAGGACCAAACTTCCGCATTTGAATTCTTGGGGGAATGCACTCAAACCGTGCCCAGATCAATCTCATCCAATCTTTTCTCCTATGTTTCTTCAAGTGGAGTGCTTTGCTTGACACTTCGTGAACACTCTAGTTTACATACCTTTGCATACATAGCTTCCAACACCTACGACCTATCCATTCTTCCAGAGCAGCCCAGACTATCTTTTCCATGAAACATTATTTGCTCCATCCAACCTACAGGGATCATTATCATCTCCTCAGATTTTCTAAAGGTTTAATTAAAGTTGGCTGAATACTTGGTGAGAGCATCACTTTGCTCAAGAAGGACAGTTCATCTCTCCAGAACTTTCAGTCCTCTCTGGACTGGGTTGTCCTTAAGTCTTTGTGTTTCTCAGAGATGTCATTACTATGCTTAAGAACACAATGATGTTGAACTTATTTAAGATACTTATTAAATAGAATTTTATGCAGTCCTGGCGATCAAGCTGTCAGTGACTAAAATCAAGAAGAAGAAAAAGGAAGTAGCAGGCGGGTAGAAACAAGTATATTCAACTACAAAGAGTGCATTTAAGAGAGAGCGTTAGTAAAAGACAGTAACATAGGAAGCAGAAGCAAATGTGAGACCCTGAAAAAAGAAGGCTGCCCTTAATTAACAGAAACTGAAAAAAAAGGGGGTGCTAGAAGCTGGGGGGGGGGGCAGGTTGAGAAGGCTCAGCAAGAGGAGTTCGTGCGAGGCTGGTGACTTTGAATGTTATGTTTAGCAATGAATAATAGGTAACAAATGTAGTGGAAGGTGTGGAGCTGGTTTTTCAGGGTGGTAAAAGTAAAGTCTGTGAAATGATCATTTAAATGTGCGTCTCTGTGTTGAGGGTTATGGTGTCGGTCTGTTTACCAATCCAGACGGTGCCAGAGAGCA
Source organism: Peromyscus attwateri (assembly GCA_902168425.1). NCBI lineage: Eukaryota > Metazoa > Chordata > Mammalia > Rodentia > Cricetidae > Peromyscus > Peromyscus attwateri. Next base: position 27,983 of record CABHPP010145838.1, on the reverse strand, counting down.
TGAATGGATTTTCTTTGTGCAAGGCTGAAGCTTACATGGCTCCAGGTGTTGTTTACATGCTTCAGGGTTCTCAACTGAAGTGTGCTTATCACTTAACACAGTCTGTGGTCGTGGTGGTGGTGGGGGGAGGGTTGCCTGGATTCATCCTGCCTTTACTACTACTTACCTGTCATGGGGCCATAGGAAAACTATGAAACCTTTCTTTGCCTCAGTTTATGTTATTTGTGCACATGGGGTTGTTGTTAATAGTGCTTTTCTTACAATGTTGTCATGAGGATTAGACAAGATCAATGTATGCAAAGTATTAAGGAGTCTCCATGTTGTAAGAGTTAACTTGTCATTATTACCTTTGGTTGCCCTTTGTGCCATCTTCAAGGCTCTGAGGATGGGGCTGGCTCTTTTATATTCTCGCAGGTCAATTGAATAAGACTCACTGTGACTGGATGTGAAGCTGAAGAGAAAGATGAGGGGAACCTTTTCTTGCATAGTCGGGAGGATGGAGCTGCCATCAGTTCCGCATCGATTCAGAAGGAGGACGTGACAGAGATCTGGGTGGGATGGCTTAGGAGTTCTTGCTTGAACATATTGAGTTTGAGTTTTGTGTTTGATATCCAAGTGGAGAAATCATGTGAACAGTTGGTTGCATGACTCAGAGGTCTGGGAGAAAGCTCTGGACCAAGATAAAGAATTTGGGAGTTGACAACATATAGATGGAAATTAGAGTCACAAGATGAGATGACATCACCAGGAATGAGCATAGACAGACAAGAGAAAGGACCCAAAGCCAAGTCTCAGGGTCTTCAGTGTAAGGAGTTAGGCAGAAGCAGAAGAGCCAGCAAATGTAGACAGAACGCTGAGCATGGAATTGTGGGAACCAAAGAAAAAGATGGTCAAGGGTGGAGGAGTGGCCAGCTGGGTCAAATAATAGCAAATGGCAAGTGTATTAGTTCCCTAGCCTTGCATAGCAAGTTACTCCAAAGCATGCTGGCTCAAAGGAACACACTTAACACAAGACTTCTGAGAGGTAAGAGTCTTGGAGTAGCTAGTAGGTGGGCAGTGATGACTCCAGGTCTCTTGCAAGACTGCAGCTAAGCTGTGAGCTGAGGCTTTGGGTCTCTTGAGACTCAGGTAGGGTTGGAGAATCCTATTGGAAGCTTACCCTTGCAATTCTCGCCAGGCCTCAGTTATTTGCTATGTAGACTTTCTGAAGAGTTTTGTAATGTAGAATCTGACTTCTCTCTAAGCAAGGGAGGTGGGAGGGAGAAAGAAGGAAAATGGGTAAGGATAAATGAGGAGATCCTCAAGATGGAGGTAATGGTATTTTAGAAGCTGAATTTGTATGTACCATCATCTCAGAATGCTCTTGATTATACAGACCAAGCCTGGTATAGTATGCACATGTGTGAAGGGTTGGGGGGATGCTGCCCAAAGGTATGACTATTAGGAGTTGATGGTCATCTTGGAGCTTTCCCATACATGACAAGAAGAATCGAGTTTGGTCTTGACAATGGAAGGCACTGGTGACTTTACTAGAACACTCCAGCATCCTGTCTCTGTCTCTGGAGTGCTGGAATACAGGCACACTATCTCCACACCTGGTTTTATGCAGTGCAAAAGCACTCCAGGGCTTCATGCATGCTAGATAAGCACTTATCTCAAGCACCTTTTAATAGGCTTTGTTGGTGATGCTTTGAACCAAGCTCCAAGAGCTAGTTTGGTCTCTGCCTTCTACTCATCTATTCATCCTTCTGCTTTCTACTGGGATCCCGTGCCCTGGGGATCCATATTGCACATCCTGGCATTGGTCATTACTTTCTCCACTGTCCTGCATACTCTCCTTGCCCTATTGGTTGGGAACAGGAAGTAACCCTGGAGATTGTGCATGCTCTTCTAGCAACCAAGCCAAAGCTTGCGGCCACTTTTTTTCTCCTTCCCTACAGACAGATGCTCTCAAACAAGAACAAATCAGTTAGCCAGCTTGACACTAACATGCTAATGCCACCTTTCCAAGCTGGTGCCCACCTCAGGAAAGCTGCCTTGTTCTCCTGTCTTCACTCCAGGACTTAGTTATTCATTGTTGCTTCAACTCCAGGCTTCTGGGATTGGGGGCTCTACAGGCTGATAGAATCCCACAGTGGGCAGATTCCTAACAATCCTATTGTACAATGAAACTGCCCCATGCTGTGAGGGTTGAGATGGGGCAACAGTTTACTTTCCCTTCCCATACAGAGAGTTCAACGGCCAAGCCTTTTGTTTCCATACTGTTCCCTGGAAATTCAGAAGAAGTATAAAAAAAAAATTTAAATTGTATTATGTTGGTAGCTATTTCCTTTATGATCTTTCTATCTTAGGAAGTGACTTTTCATATTTTATCTAAGTTAATCTTCATAATAAATAATTGGAAGTAAAACATTTTTATAAATAAATGAAAAAAGAGTATAAATTATTGAGGAAAAAGGACTGTTGTCCTATAGTATTGATGAGAAAACATGGTTCAGTTATCTAAGGATATCAGGCTGGTCAATGCAGAGTCGGGGCAAGAGGAAGCAGAAAGAAGGACCAGAGGGTGTGGTTGACACCTGGGATGACCTCGGCACAGGAGGTCTTCGGGCAGCTGCTGAGGCTGTGTAGAGGATGCTGTCTTTTGATTGTTGCTGAGGGAGACCTGGGCTTCCATAGAACTCCAGCATTCCTCCTTCTTGTCCAGCCTGAGTCACTTTTACTTTGACATGACTCTCTGTTCTGTCTCATGCTCAGGAAAGATGTCTATGCACATGGCTGGATCTAACCTAGCAGGAGCTTCCCAGGTTTTCACTCCAGGCAAACTGAGCCCCTCTCTGGCATCCTTAGGCCATCCTTAAGCATCCTTCAGTCCTATCAAAAGGCCAGAGGCTGCCTGAGCCAGCTGCAGACAGAACTCCCTCCTGTCTATCCTCCAAGTTTCTGAGGATTCCTCTTGGTATCGTGACCTTTCCGCCCTTCCTTAAAGTTGTGGGAGTTATTCTTCCCAAAATAACCTGAGGCAGTCAGTAATGGCTTGCAGGAAAGTTACAATTAGCTTTTCACTGTGAAGAAAGCACAAAGTTATTTTTTAAATGAAAAAAAAAAAAAAGGTAGAAGGAGGACCCATAACCCCTCAAGGTCCCGTGAGTCAATTGGAAAACACTGAGTTATTTCTGGGGAGAGCTATTCTGACAGGAGATGTATGGATTTTTTTTTTTTTTTTTTGCTTCTCTTCATCGTTTCTAGTGCTGATTACATTCTCTCTTTCTGGTTTCTCAGTGGTGGCCAGAGGTGAATGGATTGCCTTCCCTCACAGTCCATTGATTTCCGTGTTGACACATGTCCATTTCAGTTGAGAAGAAGAACCAGCATCCAGCATTGTACTAGGGCTATCTACACCTGGATTAGCTGCCTGGGGGCAGTGGGGTTCCTGTCAGCAGAGGTGTTCAAACACAGACTGAATGAGTGTGTAGGAAGTGCTGCAGAACTGATGTAGGCAAGGACCAGTGTGATAGCTGAGGAGATCTCCAGTGTCCTCACCTCACATTCAGCTTGAGCGCCTGTCCTAGGCTGTTGTTCTCTACTAGAACAGAACACCCGAGGTAGGGTGGTTTACACATAGAAAGGTTAAAGTAGGCTAACAGTATGGGGGCTTTGGGAAGCCTAAGATCATGACATTAGCTTCCTGTGATGAATTCATGCTGTGTCACCCCATGGTAGAGAGCGGAAGGGCCAACAGGTGCATGAGGAAGAAACAAAACACAAGGAATTTCCCCACTTAGCAGCAAACCCTGTCTTACCCCAGAGATCTAGCTCTAAGAGAGCTCACTGGCTCCTACAGAAGGGCACTAATCCAGTCACCTCTGACCACCTCTGACCCCAACACTTCCCATGAAGCTCCACCTCCTAATCCTTCGGATTCGAGGAATTAAGGTTCTAACACGTGAAACTAGGGGAGACACACTGAAACCGTAGCAACACCTCAGATGACGGACAAATGTTATGATGACCTTTCCTAAGACGTGGTCCATTGGGTATTTCCCACGTGGGTAGTATACTGTAGGTGATTTTCACTGGTGAGGACTTTACTACAAAAATCACAGCTACATTGAATCATAATCTCATAGGTAACAATGCTTAGCACGAAGCCAAGGTTAGCCATGCTATGGTGACGCACATGGACAGTGCAGACCCTGGAGGAGAGGTCCTATGACATGTGATTTGTGGGCATTTAAAAGCGTTGTTTGGTTTGTGACTTTCAGCCCTCTCTGGTCCAGGGTGTGTATAGTACAGATGATTCATAAAGAATGTGGAATTTAACTTGCTTTAGTTCTGGGCTACATCTCAGCTCTCCTTTCAGTGGTACATGCTTGTGAAGATTTGAATTCGCACAGTCGCAATGGAGGGTTATAAAAATCTAACTTTCATTATTTCTAGAACCTTATTCAATTTCCGAGTCCCAAACCACTTTAATGGAAAACAGCTTATCATTTCAAATTCATGTCCTCCCCCCCCTTAGTTTGCAGAGATCTAGTTAAGCCCCGATTTAGTATTCCCCTGACGAGGCACACATCGACTACCATTTTATCTCCTATTTTTTCTTTTCTGGATTTCTCACAGCCAGGTGTTGGGTTGGGGCATCTGGCTTGCCGAGCCTCTGGGGATGTCTGTAGACTGGCTGTGGCTGCTATGCAGGTGACCCTACCCTCATCTGTGAGCACTGGGGCCCTTCTTCTATGGCATCAGCTGCTGAAGCATCTATCTGGCATTTCATGCCTCTGGTTTCCTGGTGCATCAATACAAATTCCTTCCTTGGGTCTCAGAGTCCCTTCAGAACAGCTGGAAAGAGAGCCATGCTTCTCCTTGGGGAGGAGGTGTATGCTGAACACAGAACACGGAATTGGCTGTTACAGTACTCTTTCTGTTATCCATGGTCCTGATGGACCTCCATTTTTCCCTTGGGGAATGCTGAGCTCTCATGGAACAGGCCCCTTTGCAAGGCTGCCCCTGCCTATGGCTCTAGAGAGCAAGCAGACACATTTTACTGGAAAGTTGTCAACTACTGTCTGTGGTGATTAGTTTTTAATGCCAACTTGACACAGTCTAGAATCTCTTGGGAGAAGGGTCTCTGATAATGGCTGTGAGACATTATCTTAATTATGTTAATTGGTGTGGGAAGACAGACCCACGGTGGGCAGCGCCATTCCCTAGGCTCCTGGACTGGATAAAAAGGAGAAAGCCAGCTGAATACACATGCATTCGTTGTTTTCTTCTGACTGTGGCTGTAATGTGACCAGCTCCTTCAAACTCCTGCGTCTGTGACTTCTGTTATCATGGACTATAACCTGGAGCTACAAACCCAGAAAATCCTGTTTCCCTTAAGTTGCTTTTGTTGGGGTATTTTATCATTGCTGCAGAAAAAAAAGTGAAGACAGCTTTTCTGCCCCTTCCTCACTTCTTTTACACTCTGTCTTCAGCAGCAGCCGAGCAGAACTGTGTTACAACTGAGAAACCCTCTGGCAGCCTCACTCAGAGCAGTAAGCATTGACTTTCCACAGTCTTCCTATACATGGCTCATCCTCTGCCACTTCTATTCTGGCCACACTAATGTTTTACCTGTTTAGGATGACTCTAGGCCTGTCCTCTCACTCCAGTGAGGCATTGCATAGCCTTTCTCTCTTCCTGGGTACCTGAATTACTTCTTCACCCCCTCCAAATATCCACCGATACCATCTTCTCTGTGAAGCCTGTCCTGCATACGTAATTTAAATTCCAGCCCACTCCAACTCCCCCCCCCCCCCCCCCCCGATGCCTTGCTGCCTTGCACATAACGTG
>CABHPP010145838.1:1417-16327 GCA_902168425.1 Peromyscus attwateri | reverse complement strand
AAAACACCTCCAATGGAGCACTCTGAAACCCTAGGCTCAGGTGTGGCTGCTTATTTTGTCAATAAAGATTTATAGAAATACAGCTGTGTTCGTTGGCCTGCGCATTGCCTGAAGCAGCATCTTCCACAGTGAGAGGCAGTGAGTGGTTGCAACTAGAGTCGCATGATCTATACTACTTACCGTCTAGCCTTTGGAGAGAAAACTAGGCTCAGCTTTGGGCTAGATGATGGCAGAGGCACTGAATGGCAAGAACAGGGTCCCTGAATGACTTTGAAAATCAGAGGCTTGGCTCTTCCCATCTTCCAAGGCCAACTGTCTTGCATCATTAGATATGACAGAGAAACCAGCCTCTTTTGTTGTCCTTTGCATAAGTCATTTAGCATACTACAAAGATCTCTAATATTTATTGGACATTTTTATATGTGCAGTTACAATGTTAGCCTGTGTGTGGAGGCCAGAGGACAACCTCAGGTGTCAATCTTCAGGAAGGTTTCACCTTTTGAGATAGGGTCTCTCACTGTACTGCAGGTATATCACTGTCTTCTTGAAGCAGGTGAGAAATGGACTTGGAGAAGTGGGTTGCCAAAGGCTGCTTGACCGGCCGTGGCAGGGCTGCAGCCCGGCCCAGAGCCTTGGACAGCAGACCGTGGACTCCTTCCACTCCTCCATGGAGACTCAGGCAGACTTAGTGAACACTCCAGATTTGAAGCAGAGTGTTTTCCTTGGATGTGGTTTATATTCAAAATGCACCAGCCTGTCAAATTGCTGTTGGACATTAGCCCATCCTGAACAGTCACCATAACAACATGGACATATGGAGGGGAATGTGTATTGGGAAAAAAACTGATTCTGGTCCAGGGGAGGATGGAGCTTTGCAGGGAGTTGGGGGTGGGTCAAGAACTCCCCCTGGGTGTGTTTTGGTAGGTTCATTTCACAGGACAAACTGGGAATGGTTTAATGGCACGGAATCTCTTTTGGACTTTTAATGCCCCAGTTCATTCAGGGGAACACCACTGATCAACTTAGCTCACCCTCTCAGGATGGCATGATGCTTTAGTATAGTGTGTTAAGCCATGATTTCTAGAGGAATTGAATGGCTGCTGAAAACACTGGGCTGGGGAGATGACTTGGAGGATAAATACTTCCCGCACAACCATGAGGGCTTGAGTTCGGGTCCCCAGAATCCACATAAAGCTGGGTATTATAGCTTGCAATCCTATCACTCTTATCATGAGATGGGAGGTGGAGGCAGGAAAATAACCAGAAGCTTGTGGGCTGCCTGGTCTGGCATATGTAGCAGTGAACAGCAAAGAGATCCATCTCGAAGAAAGTGGAAGACAGAGACAAACAAGTTTGTCCTCTGATGTCCACAGGCGCTATGGCATCTGCACACCCCCCCCCACACTCACACATGAGTGTATTCATAACACACACACACACTCACACACACACACACACACACACACTCACACACACACACACACTCACACACGTGCGTATTCATAACACACACACTCACACACACTCTCACACACATACACTCTCACACACATACACTCACACATGAGCATATTCATAACACACACGCACACTCACACACAGACACTCACACACATGAGCATATTCATAACACACACTTTAAAAACAAAAAAGAAAATGAGTATTCCTGAATCCACTCAAGAGACACTGTGTGAGGATTCCTGGAGAACCATGATCTTAGGTATGGCAAACAAAAATAATGCCCACATTTTACTCTTCCTTTTGTGGTCAGATGGCAATCTGGCTCAGATAAGAAAAATCCTAAGATGAAATATTGTTTATGCATCAGAAAAGCCTCTTCTCTGGTCAGGTGGCCGAGGACTTAGAGTCAATTTCTCTTCCCTCCCTCCCTCCTTCCCTCCCTCCCCCCCTCCCTCCCTCCCTCCCTCCCTCCCTCCCTTTCTGCTGAACAGGAAACCATCAGCTGTATCAGTTGTCCTCTTAGGAGTATTGTTTTAGAATGGCTCTGAGCTCATTATCTACTGTGTCACATCATACCTTTGGACACCAGGTCATGGACTTCTTCCAATCCTCCACAGAAATTCAGGCAGGCCAAGGAACACTCCTGTGAGTCCTAATTTCTCAGAGTTGAGAGTTGAGACCCCTCTGTCCCCTTCTGCCCAGAAGAGACCGAGGGTACTGAGCCAGGGTAGTTTAGAACCGTCTTGTGGATGCCTATGAGGTCACTGCTCACCTTGTGGTGACCATCAGTCTGACTTCTGTCGACTGCCTCCCGGGGTGGTACTTGGTTCAGTATACAATGGAGATGTCTTCCTCATTGCTGAACTCAAGACTTTTAAGGCATGAAGACAATTTTCAGAAGAATGTAATTTCTCGGCTTCCCGGTATACCCATTTCTCACAAAGTAGCTGAAGGACATACATGCTCTGGAGGAATCAGAAAGTGAGTGATAGTGGATGGGACTGGGATGGCCATGAGCCGAAGGGGAGATGTATGAATGCCTTCAACATGGTGGGCTCACCTGCCTGAGAGGCACCAATAAGCCAAGGGAATGCATGGACTATTACTCCTAAGGCGATCACAGATGCATCAGTACTCATTGAATCTCTAGAGTAAATATAAAAGGGAAATGGTACAAAGGATATACTATTCTTTTGTAGCTGAAGATTTTGGCTTTTATTCTGGAGGGAATGTCAGGCCAAGCAGGACTATAATCATTGGCTTAATGTCTTTGTGGTACAGGATTCTTAGGCAGGGAAATGGGGTAGGGAGGAGAATACCCTATCCTACTACCACATTGTGCCCTTGTAAGCAGGGGAAGAGCCATTCTGGACCTTTGGGCTGCACTAACCACTCTTCCTCCCTGAGATGTCTCACAGTTAAAACAACAGCTTTTCCAGTTAGCCAAATTGATCAGGAAAGAATAAGAGGAAAGGACGATGAAAAACCAGGCTTAAATGAACAAAAGGGGCCTCGGATCTGTCATTAGCTCCTGCTCAAGCCGGTATCTCAGAGCAGCACTCTGTCCTCTTTCTACTAGGGTGTTGGGTTAGGGCCACATGGAGCAAATTATGTGCTCTTCTCACATGCTCTGCCCGCAGTGGATTCTGCTCCCCGAGTCTCCATTTATGAGCTCAGATTGAATGACAATGATGGAGTCCAAAAGATACAGGGAACTGCCAATGCACACAAAGCTTCATAAATACAATGTGTGTGTGTGTGTGTGTGTGTGTGTGTGTGTGTGTGTGTGGTTTCCACCCTTTCTTTTTAGACTTTTTATTTTATTTTTAGTTATGTGTATGTTTGCCACGTGTGTGTGTTCCCACAGAAAAAGGGGCCAGAAAAAGGCATCAGATCTCCTGGAACTGGGATTATGGGTAGTTGTGGGCTTTTGGACTCCAGTTCTGGGAACTGAACTCTGGTTCTCTGCAATTGCTGAGCCATCACTCCATCCCCTCTGCCCTACCTTTTGAGACAGGGTCACTCACTGAATTCAGAGCTCACCAATCTGTCCACACTGGCCGGCCCCAGGCCTTCTCTGCTAGCATTATGATTATAGGTATGTATACTGTGTCTGGGTTTTTACCAAGGTGCTGGGGATCCAAAGGCAGGTCCTCTTTCTTGTTGCACAGACACTTTACCAACTGAACCATATCTTTAGCCCCTGAATAAAGTTTTATTAGAACACAGTCATGATTGTTTATTTATGTACGTGTTGCTAGGTTGCTTTTGTGCTGTAATGGCAGAGTTTGAGTTAGTTGCAGCAGAGACTTCATGGCCTGCACAGCCTCGAACGCTTTGCCAATCCCTGCTCCAGGAAGTCTGCACTGACATTTAACTGCCTAGCTTTGAAGTGATATAGGTTACTTGCCTGTTGCTGTGGCCAAGGCAATGTATAAAATAGAGAGTATATTTGGGCTTGTGGTTCCAGAGGCTAAGGAAGAGTTCCATCATGCAAGAGTGGATAGCAGCTGGAGCTGGAAGTCAAAAGGAGTCTGTCTAGGAAAACAAACCACTCTTAAGGGTAGGCCCCATGGCAAGCAGTAGACGGCCAACAGAAAATGGACTTCACAGCATTGTTGGTAGTTCTTTGTCTTATAATGTTAAGTCAGAGCTTTTCTTTTTTTCTTTCTTTCTTTCTTTTTTCTTTCTTTCTTTCTTTCTTTCTTTCTTTCTTTCTTTCTTTCTTTCTTTCTTTCTTTCTTTCTTTTTAATCTTGTAGGTCCTTTATGTGTATATTATAGCTTCAGGTTTTATGTTTTTATGGGATTCCTGTGTGTGCAAACACGTGTGTCTCTGTGTCTATATGCATTGTCTTGTGCTTTTCCTTCGGCTCTTTTTCTTGTTTGGTTGTTTGGTCCCTTTCCAGTTTGTGTGGTTTTTGTTTTATCCTATTGTATCATTATTACTTAGATGCCTGTTTGTGAATCTGTATGGGAGGTGATATGAGAAGGAACTTGGAGGAGGAGAGGGAGGGGAAACCATAATCAAAATATATTATCTGATAAAAATAAATCTATTTTTTTAAAAAAAGAAAAAGTAGAGAGTTTATATCTTTTTTTGTTTGTTTGTGTTTTTTGTTTTTGTTTTTCAAGACTTTATTTGTGTAGCCCTGGCTGTCCTGGAACTTGCTCTGTAGACCAGGTTGGCCTCAGGGATCTGCCTGCCTATGCTAGGATTAAAGGTGTGCACCACCACCGTCTGGTAAGAGTTCCTATCTTGAACCACAAGCACAAACCAGAGAGGACACCTTTGAAATGATGCATATCTTTAAACTCTCAAAGCCTGCCCTCAGGGATATGCCTGCTCCAACAAGGCCACACATCTAAACTCCCCCAAAGAGAGCCATCAATTTGGGACCAAGTATTCAAATAGCTGAGACTATGAGGGCTAGTTCTCATTCAAACTGTCAAGAATTCTATTCACAGTTCACTGGCCAGAACCATGACACAGTCCCACTCAACCACTAGAAGCCAAAAAATGCTTTCATACCATGTTCTTGTGGGTCAGGGGTTTCCAGAATAGTGAGAAAGCAGCCCCAATGGCCATCTAAGCACTTAGTATATGTTGAACTCAGAACTAGGTACTGATATACAAAGAGAAACAAGATAGAATTCTTCATCTCAAGAAACTCAAGGAAAGACAGCATTTGGGAGTGGGGATGGGGAGGACTAGGAATAGGATAGAGTCAAATGCCCTTCCCTAGAAGATGCACACGGTCTCTCATGAATTGTCGGATAGGGAAGATATTCTCTGAGTGTGACAATAGCAGGACCAGAGCACTGGCCAGCCCAGCAGCAGTGGGGACGACAGATTCCCTTGAAGCACATTTACATCAATAATAGAAGGGTTGCTTAACAGGAATTCTTAAGGAAAGATGAGATAATTTCGTGTTTTGATATTTGTAAATTGATTCTGTTGAAGCCAGAACTCTGTCGTGCATATTACTGCTGTTGTAATTCTGGCAAAGATGTGATTCAAATTGGCAAAGTGTCTGGGAAGGGGAAATCCAGGAAGGATGGGGAGGGGGATGGGCTAGGAAACAGGCATGCAGAGCCAGATCCTGGCTACTGGTTGCCTTGGGAGAGCTAGTGGCCTGGGAGCCTTGGCTCCAGTGGACTTAGAGAGGGGGAGGAGACCACAGACCAGAGTCCAAGAATACTTGGAATTGCTTGGAGGTGCTAAAGCCTGGAGAAGGAGTGGGAGCTGTCAGGGGAGGGGTGCACGCATGTGCATGGTGGGGGAGAGACATTTAAACATTGTAGGAATGAAGGATAAATTTAAAACCCATCAAATGGAGTTGAGACAGAATGACAACGTGAGGAGCATGAATCACTCTTTCTAGGGACCCACCCAACCGTTGGCAGGATTTGAAAAATATTTTCTCCTTCATTTCTCCTCATTAAGCTCAGCCTGCACCCTTCCCCTCCCCCTGTCCCACTGGCTTCACTCAACCTTGGGGGCCAAATGTGTAGTACTGGCCCGTGCTCAGCTCAGCTCCTAGAAGGCTTGGGTACCATGTCTGGAAAGATGGGTGCAGATGATGGAGAAGGAAGGGAGGCAATGAAGGGGCTGCCTCAGAACAGGCTCTTCTGGGAGGTGAGGGTCTGTTTACAGGTTTTTCTCTTATAGGGATTAAGGTCATCCTGTCAACTGGGCTTTTTCTTATGATTGCTAGGTTAACGTAGTGATGAGGTGATGGGCGTGGTTTTGGATTCTGCTTCATGGAACACAAGCGTTATGATCAATATGGTGAAAAAACTTGAAATCTGCGTCTATCCCCAGTTGACATAATGGACAGTGTGACCCTGGGTGGGTCTTCCTACCTGTAGGACCTTATCCTTCTCATCTGTAAAAATAACCTCTGGGACCTTATCCTTCTCATCTATAAAATAATATGCTTGAACATTAAAATTCATAGCCATTCACGTTCTTTACTTTTCTGGTTTATAGTTTGATTTGCAGTTCATGTTGGGGAAAGCAGAAGATAGCAAGGGGGCAGGTGTGTGTAGCATTCTAAAAGGATGCTCCCCGGGTGTCCCAGTGTGTAATGGGGCCTCATTCCACACTAGCTGAGCGGTCTGGATGCCAAGGTTTCTCTGAGCATACAGAGCATATGGCAGTTCCTACCACCAAAGGGATATGTGTACACACCATTCATGGCTACTAGGGGTATGGCTGCACATATACTTGGGGAGGATGTTGAAAGTTCAGGAGTTGGGTCCTTGGCTGAAAGATAGACAGCAGTATCTTCAGGTGGAAAGCTGAGGACCTCTCAAGCCTGAAGGACTATGGGGACCTCAGGCTTATGAAAGAAATATTTTCCACATCCTCTGGGTTCCTTGAATCCTCCTCTGTGCATATATGCTGATCATCTTACCTATGAACCTCCCTGTCCCCCTCTCCTGTCCCTTAGCTGGAGACATCTAGCCATACCTAGCTTCCTGTCTGCCACACAGCTCTCTTAACTACCCCAGATGCATAAGGTGGCCCTCCTCAGAGCACCTACAGACTTCAGGCCTACATAAGTCACAGCACATCATGCTACATGACAAGAATCAGTGTTCCTCCTGTGTCCTCATGGGTATGATGTGGATCATATCAAGCTCATGTTGAGATGCCCTGTACCTGCACTGGGTTTGGCACATGGTAACCACTCTTTCCAAAGTGAATCTGGCTATATTCTCCTTGGTGTGGAAAGGAGAATCTGGCTTTGGGGAGTCATTGGAGCATCTGGATCTGTACCAGCTCCCTGGGTCTTGAGGTGGATGTAGTCAGAAGTTTTCCTGTGTCCTGCCAGCCCTGTAGCCACTCAGACCCAAATAAACGTAAAGAGGCTTATATTAATTACCAGCTGCATGGCCTATGGCAGGCTTCTTGCTAGATAGCTCTTATAACTTAAATGAACCCATTTCTACTAATCTATGTTTTGTCACGTGTTCCGTGGCTTACCAGTCTGCTGGCATGTTGTTCCTTGGGCAGCAGGCTGGTGTCTCTCTGCCTCTCCGTTCTCTTCCTGTCTATCTGCTTGAATTCCCATTTGCCTCTAAGTTGCCTTGCCATAGGCCAATGCAGCTTTATTTATCAACCAATCAGAGAAAGACATCCCATAGCATACAGAAAGACATCCCACAGCAGGTAGATCAGAAGAGGGGGGAGGACCTAGAAACAGGACATGCCCACTCTGTGGCTGGCCTGGGGGGGGGGGCAGACAGCAGCAGGTGTCCAGGACAGCAGAGGAGCTGGGAAACTGGGATAGGGGTGAGGAAGCTTCTTTTAATCCAACCGTTTTGCTGTCTACCTGAGATAATGTCTTCTCCTTATAGAAGGTTCTGGAATGTCTGTCACCTGTGCACATATTGATGGCCCCTTTTGAATGATGGCGTGAAGGCCACACACGTTCAGTTGAAAATGCACTCCATGTTTAGAATTTTGATCTTTCCCAGGGCTCTTGATATGTTCCTTTTATGGTTCTGGGCAGCGGCGGTGAGCCAGTTTCCAGCCTCATAATCACGTGGGAAAACTGTTGCTCTGTACAGTGTACTGTGTTGCTAGAATGTGGTGTTCAGTAACTTGGGCATTCAACGCTATTTGACTCCCAATATTTTCACCTTACAATGGGTTTATCGGGAGGTCGTCCAGTGGTGAGTAGGGGAGCAACTGTAATCATGTGACCTCTGTCTTCTGCTCAGAATGAAGTCTGCTTTGCTTAAATTCTGCTACCCAGTGAGCCTGGTACCTAGACTAGTCTACAGTCGATACTACTGATTTTAGCATCTTTTACCAAGCTCTGCTTGTGTGCCAGTTTATTGGCCAGGCCTGGGAAGCAGCCCTGAGCTTTGGAGGGGTGGTGTCATTAATCTCTTTCTCTTCTCTATTTCCCTGTGCCCATGATCCCTTCCCCCTCCTCCTCCCCACCCTTTGTCTCTGCCCACCCTTTCCCTGGCAGAGCAATGTTCTGTGATGGTGCCCGAGATGCGTGGACTGAGCCCAGGCCGAAGGCTGCCCGAGCCCGCCCTGTGCCCGGCTGCGGGAGGGAGCCCTGAGCCTGGGGCTGCTGGCCGACGTCGCCACGTCCTGGCCCTGCCCGAGGAGGAGGCATGGAGGCCACAGCAGTGTGCCCTGCTCGAGGCCGATGCCTCCGACGAGGTGGGCATGCTGCCCGCCTCCCCGCGCTCTGCGGTGGCCGGCTTCGACAACTTCTTCCCGGTGCAGGAGGGCGAGGGCCCGGGCTGGGAGGGCAGCACCACGCTGGATGCAGGCTCCAGCACCTTCCTCCCTGTGAGCCCAGAGGTCATGAAGCGGAGGCGCGGGGGTCTCATCGAGCAGCGGGACATCATCAAGGCCCACGAAGCACACAAGATGCAGAGTACCCCGCAGGCCCGGCGAAAGGAGTGGGAGTGAGTATGGCAAGTGGGTGGGCACTGGGGACAGGGTGGACCCAGAGGCTGGGGAGGAGCGGGAGAGGCGTTTGTCTCTGCGTCCATTAACCTAGGAGTAGCACCCTCCGGATGAGGTCGCTGTGTTCAGCCAGCCAGTGATCATACTGCCCACCTTGTGGGCTACTCTGAATGTTATTGGGTCCGTCAAATAAGGGTCAAACTTGGGCTTCCACTGCCCAGCTAACCCGTTTAAGCTCCTAGGGAGAAGAAACTGGGTCTGTCTCTGCAAGCCGTGTAGGATGGACGGCAACTTGAACCACCCGTGTCGTGTTTCCTTCAGGAGCTGAACGGCCCTCCCCTTTCTTTCTCCATCCTTGGACAATCGTATTTGGGGCAAGTCTCTCCTCAGAGGGGAGGGAAGAGAATCACCAAGCTGTGTGGCCACCCATGGCTTCATCTCTTCTCTTTCCGTGTAGGACAGAGAGTTTCTGTTCTGACTTAGGCTGGTTTGGAGGCATGTTGCTTGAGAATTTTTTTTTTTTTTTTTTTTACTATTTCCAGGAGTCATGACTTGAAGGAAGGTAGTATTCCATGTAGTTTTCAATTGTCTCAGTCTTGTGCACCATATAAGGACTAGTTTTGCTCTCTAAATCAGCTTATTGTGCATGTTCGCATGTCCTGTGGTCTTTATGTCTTTCTTCCTACCTGAGATGAAAGTGTTAATGTCAAGCAATTAGAAAGAGGCGTTTTCAGTGGCAGCATCCGTGTTTGAATATATCTGCTTGACCTCCATAGGAAAGAAGGACAGTGTGTGTGTGTGTGTGTGTGTGTGTGTGTGTGTGTGTAGACTGGATACTCTGTTTCATGTGGATTTTAATATTTATTAGTTTGTTCATCCATTCATTAGCCCTAATACGTGATGAGCTCCTGAGATGCAGGAGCTGAGTGCAGCCACCATTTAATGAATGACATTATTCACCTCTCAGTTCTGTTAGTCTTTAAAACCCATAACTCTTTAAGTGCAGGAAACACATTGCATGTACTAACTCCTCACTGAGACTATGAGGTAGGGACAATTGCATGCATATTTAGCCAATAAGCACAGGGAAGCAACTTTCTCAGGCCACTTGATAATAACTGCGTTGTTATTGCAGTTCAATATTGATGAGGGATTTGCACTCTACCGTGCTAACACTAGAATCTCTGGGTTTTACCCAGAAGGCATGATGCCTTTCATTCCCATAGTATTTCTTATCTCAATGGGCTATTGAGATGTCTTGGCCAACTAGTGTGAGGGTTGAGATGCTGAAGACTGACTCAAGGTGACCTAAGTGAGTCTTGGAAACTCAGTTTGGAAACTAAGGGGGAAGAAGTAGAGATCTGTGGCAGTTGGTGTTTGTTCATATTCACAAATATCATGGTGTATACCCAATAGTCAGGAGGCTGAAGCCAAAGGCACTTCAAGTTCTAGATGAGCTATATCATCAGTGCTAGATCAGTCAGGGCTACCTAACAGAACCCTAGGTCAATCAAGGAAGCAAAGAGAAGCATTTTATTCTGCATCTCTGTCATACCTTTATAACACTACTCTGAAAAACTCAAGGAAGTTTGCAGAGCATAAACATTGTTCATGTCACCCAATGCCTGTCTTGTGTCCTGATGTGAAGATTCCTACAATGCTCAATGTGAAACTAGCTCCACTGTGACAAGCAATGTGTAAAAAACTTGGCTGTATTTTCACCAAGATCACCTTTGCTAATGGAGGGGTATCAGGGTCTGGTCTCAGACACCTACCTGGCGTGGACGTGGGAACTGCTCTCAGTTAAGCAGGTGCATTGGGAGGTGAAACCGAGAAGGCACATCAGTGGCCCAGGGACTAAGGACCTTAGCCTTTAGGGATGTAGCACTGGAGGGGGGGGGCACGTAAAGGAGGTGAGGAGAGTTGACTGAGGAGGTAAGAGGCAGAGCAGTGGGAACAGAACTGCTTTCGGAAGGAAGGTGGTGTTTGGACAGGATGTGCTGGGAGTCACAGAAGGGGAAGATGGAGGAGCAGCCGTTGGTTTTGGAACACGACCTTAAAGGGGACAATTTCAGAAGGGTGATGGAGTTAGAAATCTGATTAGAGTTGGCTAGTGAGGAAATTGGGGAGCGATAGAGTCAGGGATGTTGCCTCATCTGAACCTGTCCCCTCAGCACTCAGTACTGTCATCTGCTTGGAGACTCCCAACCGTAACATTATTTTCATTGCTACTTCATAATAGTAATTTTGCTACTGTTATGAATCATAATGTAAATATCTGATAGGCAGGATATCTGATATACAACCCAATGGGGTCATGACCCACATTTTGAGAACCACTGGCCTATAACTTACATTTTGGCATCAGAAAAGTCCTCTAACCTTCCCTTCCTTTTCCTCTTCTTTCTGCCGTCTTTCTCCTTCCATCCCCCCCTTCCCTCTAGTTCTTTCTTTCCCAGGGTCTTGTTATGTAGCCCAGGCTGGCCCTGAGGTCTCCCTCCTTCTGCCTCTGCCTCCTGAGTGTGGGGATTACAGGTGTTCACCACACACGTGTCGTTACAAAATCCTACCTGCTGCCCCAGATTACACTCGTCTACAGGGTCCCAGCGAGTCCTTTTGTTCCAGGAAGACTTTAGCTCCCCCGCTGCCTCTTTCTCCCGTACCCCCTTCTTCATACACTTCCCATACACCCTAAGGGACTCTTGTGTCTTCGTATGTGTCTTTCCCTGTGCCCTGGGCTCTTGGTTCCTTTGTTCCTTTTTCCCAGTGACTTTGCCTCATTGCATCCTGCTCTCACAGTTTTACGTCGTTGTCATGACGTCACAGCTCCTCTGTCCCAGTTGGAAGCATGCTTGCATCTGACCACCGCCTCCTTTCTGTCCAGTAACCTCCCTTCAGTGCTCAGCTCCTTAGATTCGTTAGTCTCACTGCATCCACAGCAGAACAATGACCCTATCACCTCTCTTCTTCTTTTTTTTTTTGCTACCCTCATCTTTAATCTTGTGTTTACTTTCCCCATCCTATCAAATTAAATCCTATCGTAGACATAAAATAGTTCCCAGAGGAAAATGATGAGCTTTTACTTGAGATCTTATCCTCCCCTCTCCATTCTTTCTTCTACCAGTTTCTAAGAGAGCATCAGTCACTAGCCTAGGTAAAGAATGCTCAAAGCCAGCCAGGCGTTGGTGGCCCACGCCTTTAATCCCAGCACTCGGGAGGCAGAGGCAGGCGGATCTCTGTGAGTTCGAGGCCAGCCTGGGCTACCAAGTGAGCTCCAGGAAAGGCGCAAAGCTACACAGAGAAACCCTGTCTCGAAAAACCAAAAAAAAAAAAAAAATGCTCGAAGCCTTCCAAGTTGTATAGTCTGTCTCCTGCTTCAGCATCATCACAATCACACCCTAGTCTTCGGCTTCCACTTTCTAGTCCCTCTGTGGCTTCATCGTGCTGGCCTTGCAGACCCCCAACTCTGCCTTTATCCTACTTGCCACATCTGCATGCACTCAGACATCTGAACATTTCTAGAAAAAAACTTCTACAGCCATGCTGGCTGTGGTCAGAAACATGACTACCACCTCCATTCAGCCTTTTGACTTGCTCGGAAGTCTTACTACCTTGCACTTTCACACTCATTCCTAAACCCTTGTGGGGAGTATCTCATTCTTGAACCCCCATCTTCTCTTTCAGTTCACCTGAGCTGATGCCCAGAGTTGCTTTCCGTCTTCACTGGGAAAATGGCAGCAATCAGAGGGGCATGCACGATCTCTCCCTCCCACGTGGCCCACCTCTGCATCTGCCCCTGAACCAACCTTTTCCTTCTGCTGTTGTGAAACTGGCTGCTCCTCAGGATCCTCAGGCAGTCTCATGCCTGGGTAGAGGAAGTTGAGCCCTCTGGTCTGCTACCTCTGTTTCCCATGCTTGTTCTCACAACTCCCTTTTGAACTCAATTCAGTCGACCTCCATCCCCTCTCTGGGTTAACTCGGTCTCCCCATTGGCGATGTAATGGGTCTTCTATGTCCAGTCTTTCTGAGTATCAGTAGTAGTGGCAATACTATTTGACTGCTGCTTTAGCCTCTTACTGTTTTTTTCCTCCCCATGG
The DNA here is from genome assembly GCA_902168425.1 of Peromyscus attwateri. Classification (NCBI taxonomy): domain Eukaryota; kingdom Metazoa; phylum Chordata; class Mammalia; order Rodentia; family Cricetidae; genus Peromyscus; species Peromyscus attwateri. Next base: position 3,329 of record CABHPP010145838.1, on the reverse strand, counting down.
CTGTCATGAAACCACGGTGAGTTCCCAACCTTCCTACTGGTTTCCTTTCTCCTTCTCCATCCCTGGACGGCAGCTACTGAGCACCTGTTCTCTTCCCACCAAGGTCTGTTTCCTGGCGATCTCATCCAACCCCAGACCCTGAGCTGCCACCACATGTTGGTCACTCCCACCTTTGTATCTCCAAGACATTTCCCCTGAATTTTAGATACACTCTACTCCCTTTTTAGCACCTTTGCTTGTTATGTCCTCAGACAACTTAATTTAACACATCCAACACCCAAACAATGTTCTTCTCTCAGGTCAACCTTTCCCAAGGCCTTCCTTTTCTCAGTAAACAGTACCTATGACCTTCAGGTACCGTGGCCAGACATGTTGAAGTCATTCCTGTTTTTCACATCAGTACTCAGCCCTTGCTGGTCCCCCTTGGCTCACCTTTCAAAGTGTACAGATTCATCTTTCATCAGTTCTGCCATGAGCGCCCTGCCCTTAGCAACCTTCAATTTCTACTCAAGGACTGTGATTATGTGTAACCCCCATGGCTGTAAGTTTAGTATGAAATTCATCACATTACAGCCTGTCATCTGGACAACAAAGTTGCTCTTAACAGGAAGGAAGGAAGGAAGGAAGGAAGGAAGGAAGGAAGGAAGAGAAAGAAAGAAAGGAAGGAAGAAAGAAATAGAAAAGGAAAGAAGGAAAGAAGGAAGGAAGGAAGAGAAAGAAAGGAAGGAAGGAAGAAAGAAAAATAGAAAGAAAAGGAAAGAAGGAAAGAAGGAAGGAAGGAAAGAAGGAAGAAAGGAAGGAAGGAAGAAAGAAAGGAAAGATGGAAGGGAGAAAGGAAAGAAGGAAGGAAGGAAGGAAGGAAAGAAGGAAGGAAGGAAGGAAGGAAGGAAGGAAGGAAGGAAGGCAGACATTCGTGTTCTTTACCAGGTGACTTGCACTGTTCTAGAGTCTTCCAATGTGAATTCATTCACTCTGTGTCAGTTGAATGGAACTGTCCTTGCTAGTTGGTCAGCTCTGTGCCATTGTGACAACATCCTGAAGAGAAATGAACATCTAGGAAGAAAGATTTATTTTTAGCTCAGGTTTTAGAGGTTTTGGTTCAGGGTCTCTTGGTCCAGTTGCCTCTCGGTCTGTGGCGGGTCTCTGCATCCTGGCGGAGGCCCATGTAGGAGGAAAGTTGGGTACTCCATGGTGGTCAAGAAGTAAAGAGGAAAAGCTCATGTTTGTGACACAATTAAGCTGTGAATCCGTGAGGTCAGAGCTGTGACGATCCCGTGTCCACCCAAAGGTTTACCTCTGAACACTGCTACATTGGGGACCAAGCCTTCAACATGAGAGCCTTTGGGGGTGGGGTACAGAAAAGCAAAGTCATAGGAATTATTATTTCTGCTTTTCCAGCTGGGACACAGAGTACTTAAGAACTGTGTCCAAGGGGATTAGTCTGGTCACCCCTTAAACAGCCTCCCCATTTCCCTCCCCATTTGCTAGTCTTTTTCCTCCTTGGTAGCTAAACCTCCCCTACTCCATCTCTTTAGATTTTAAAAGGAGTTGGGAAGACATGCATGGAGTTTCTGTGAGTCTGTAACCATGTGTCATACAGCCCTCAGCTCAGCTGTCCTGCCTCACACACAACAGCCCTTTATACGACCTGTGTAATCTCTCTTTCCTGCATGTTGCCCCCCGCTCCCTGTCCTCCTCAGAGGTGGCTCTGACCCCCTTTCCAGTCTCCTTCCTACCCTCTGCCCTAGTTACTTCTGACCCTCATTATTCCTTGAAGACACCCAGACTACTCTCACCTTTACCTTCAAGGTCCCTTTTCCTGACAATGCTCTTCCTCCATCTACCTTCATCTTCCCTTGCTGCTCGGAGGGACCACTCCTCATTCTGTATAAAACAGTATCCCCTCCATCAT
>CABHPP010145837.1:0-48892 GCA_902168425.1 Peromyscus attwateri | reverse complement strand
CCGTCTGGGTGGCTCCCGATTGATGCTGCCTGCTTTCTGGAGAGTTGCTATGGCCAGTGACAAGTCAGCCATCGCTTGAAAAGTAACTTAAAAATAACGCATGTTGGTTTGTTCTCCTGGATGCTCTTTCAGATTTGAAGACTTACACATCAAAAACAGTTTCTTTTTCTTTGTTTCTTATCAAAAAGCTGCGTTTTTTTACAGGAGAGAACTTAAAACAATTCAGTCTGTGGTTAGAGCCTACTTGTAAGAGGTAGTCCATAAAACAGTGTAACAGAAATAAAACTCGGTAATGTTATGACGCTGACATTAGTCAGCTGAACACTTGTCCACTAAATGCCGTTTTATCAGTCGCTAACAATACGTACTCATTTTAGGCATTTTTCTGTCTCCTCATGAGATCATTGATAAATTTGAACAATTAAACATATGTTAGGGGTTATAGTAAAGAATGAATGAGCCTGATTTCTCAAACCTTCACAGAGCATTTTTAATAGCTGGTCTTCATTCTTTAACCAAACATACTGACCACTTGCTGTTACAACTTTGTGCTGAAGCTTTGGGGAATTTGGAGATATATAGGACATCAAATCCATAAGTAGTGGTGGATAGTGTTGTATGGTATTAATTTTGTGAAAGACCACAGATTTGAAACAGGCTTGTAAACTAGCCTTAATAGCCCAAACCAATGTAAAGTTATAATGGTATTAATTGAGCATTGGTTGGTAACAGGTGACTCTGAAGCCACTTAACTAGTTGTCTTAGTCAGGGTTACTATTGCTGTGATGAAACACCATGACCAGAGCAACTTGGGGAGGGAAAGGGTTTTATTTGGCTTATTCTTCCACATCACCGTTCATCATCAAAGGAAGTCAGGATAGGAACTCAAACAGGGCAGGGACCTGAAGCCTTGGAGGAGTGCTCCTTAAGGCTTGCTCTTCATGGCTTCCGGGCTTGCTTGCTTATAGAACCCAGGACCACCAGCCCAGGGATGGCGCCACCCACAATGCACTGGGCCCTCCCCCATCAATCACTGTTTAAGAAAATGCTCCATCTTATGGAGGCGTTTTCTCAGTTGAGGCGCCCCGTTCTCTAAAGACTCTAGCTTTGTTAAGTAGGGTAGTAAAGGATGAGAGACAGGAGTGAGGCAGGAACACTGACACAAGCCATGTCACAGCTTAAAAAGAAGACCTTGTGGTGATGGGGTGGACCTGCCTGTGCTTTACAAACACTAGTCTTTCAACTGATCTTGACAAGAGTTTTGATAGGCATTTAAAGACGTAAAAACTAAACTCAACAATGGTCAGCAGTCCACCAAACTTACAAAGTAAGTGCCTAAGTTAAAGTTTGGATCCAGCTGAGAGAGAACAAGGGGTGTATGAACATGGGAGGGAGAAGAAGGGGGAAATGATGGAATTATATTTTAATTTCCAAAAAATAGGATCTATGTAAAAAATTTTAATTCAGTTCTTAAGAGGTCAGAGCCATTGATTTGCATTTCTAGGGAAATTGCCTTTTTAGAAATTCACAAGTTGATGCATCTGTGAGAGATAAGATGAAGGAGGAATAAAAACAATTAGGAAAGAAAAAAATGGTTTCTAGATGTCTTGAGTGTGTGTTTTCAATGTGTTTATTTAAAGGTCTATCTAGTCTTGGTTGGCCAGGGTATGCAGCTGGGTGTTAAGAGTGCTTGTCTAACATGTATGAGACTCTGCTTGCGTCCAGTTCCCAGCCCTGGAGAAAGACTGGCTGAATTGTGCCTCAGTTACTTATTCTCCTTTTTCTTCTGAGGAAAGAATATGCAGAGATAGTTACTTGGTGGGGGAGAGGGTTTGTTTGATTGTAAAGAGGGTGGGAGCCCACTTGAATAGCCACTAGGAGCATTAAGGAAATTCATTTTGTTTTGCTTGTTTTTTGAGACAGGATCTCTCACTACACAGCCCTGGCTGTCCTGGAACTCACTGTGTAGAGCAGGATGGCCTCAGAATCACAGACATCCTCCTGCTTCTGCCTCCCAAGCACTGGGATTAAAGGCATGTGCCACTACTGCATGGCTCAAAAATTTTAAATTATTGCCCAAAATAGCTAAAGTAGAGGGGGGAGAACCTGTAATATTAGACTAATATTTTAAATTCTATTTCAAGGACGAATATATTTTTACTTTATTTAGAAGGCACCCAACTATATATCTGCAATGTGTGATTTTGCAGTATTGCTTTATAAATGGTTAAAACCTATATTTAATTCATCGTCTTATTTTTTTTAGCTCTTTTCCCAGAACTTGATGAAATTTATGTCTGATAGACTTTTAAGCAATACTTTTGAACTTGTTTTATGTACTTGGGTTTTGAAAACGGCTAAGTGAAATTATATTGTAAGATTGATTTAGAGAAATTGGCAGTAGCTTGAACTGTCTTCAAAAGTTCTTTAAAACCTGGAAGAAAGTTACACAGGTCCAAATGTGAAAATAGTGTGTTGCCAAACTCAGTTTTTGAAATTATTGAATAGTTAATTAAAAAATTATGATAACAATTTTTTTCTGTCATAAGGCAGTTTGATTAATTGAATACTATGAGACCTCATGAGTTAGGTTGTTTTGGGAAGACAACATCTTTTGAGGCAACAGTCTTCATTTTTTCATAGGGAATTATTAATATTCAGTTTCAAGCTAATGCCTGTTGCTCAGCTATCTAGAAGTCTGTTTCCATTGCTAACTGGATAACATGCCCATCCATCCTTGTATGTAGTTGGCCTTGGCAGGACTGTACGAAGAGGAAGTGAAATGCAAGTCTTCCAAGCCTGACAGACCTACAGCTGCAGCCTTTAAGAGTCCGCGAACACTGCCCCATCGGTGAGTGTGGCTTCCAGTCGTCCACCCTGCGTAGCACACGAGCCTGGACTTATTTTAAGTGACCCTGAGGATTTTTTAAATTAAAAGTTCTTGAATAGACATAGAGATACTATTCTAAAGTTCTTATAGTCAGCGAAAAGAAACTTCTAAAGAATTACCTTGGTGTCTGATATTATCATAGTCACCTTATGAAATTATATCTCGAATCCTGTTTTCTCAGGCATGATGGCTCTTGAATATTTTGTCATGTGGCTCATTGCTCTCTGATGAAATGTCTAGGCCCTCTCCTTCCAAAATAACATCCATGTGCAGTCTTGTCAGTTGAGGCCAATGGGTTTCTCACCACCGTCCACGGGGCCTCTGTGAGTCTTTGGTTCCCACTGAAGAATCAGTAAATTCTGAAGTTTCTGTGTGTGCTTCTGTACTGTGATGCCTAGTCTAACAGATGATTTCCCAGGATGTATTTGTTATCATTAAAATCTCTGAGCTATAAAAAGAACAGACTAGAGGATTAGAAGATAAGGATCACATATATTGTATCGTGAATATTATTGATTTTTCTGGTATTACATTAGAGAGCAAACTTCAATTTTCTTATTATCTCTCATTCTCAGAAAATGTAATTTTATCAGAAGTAGAAAAATTCACTGGATATTAGTTTTTGTCACTTCACATTCTTTTTGTAGGGGAGACAAAAATGATATGTATCTTCCTGTACTTGAATGATAAGGAAAAGCTTTATAATTTCTTCCCTATATTTTCTATTACAAATTTTAAAGCCCATAGAAAATGTAAAGGCTAGTAAAATGAGTAAACACTAAATGTTTCACTTGTATTCACTGGTGGTTAAGGTGTCACACGGCATTGCCCTCACTCACGTATGCTAACAACAGATTATAGCCATCATGACACTCACTTCTAGATATTTCATTGTGCATCCCCTAAGTGCTGTGGGATGTTCTGTATGGCAAATGTGTTGCTAATAAAACACTGATTGGTCAGTGGCTAGGCAGGAAGTATAGGTGGGACTAACAGAGAAAAGAAAGAACAGGAAGGCAGAAGGAGTCACTGCCTGCCAGCCGCAGCCAGGACAAGCAGCATGTAAAGATGCCGGTAAGCCACGAGCCATGTGGCAAGGTATAGATTTATAGAAATGGATTAATTTAAGATATAAGGACAGTTAGCAAGAAGCCTGCCACGGCCATACAGTTTGTAAGCAATATAAGTCTCTGTGTTTCCTTGGTTGGGTCTGAGCGGCTGTGGGACTGGCAGGTGAAAGAGATTTGTCCTGACCGTGGGCCAGGCAGGAAAACTCTAGCTACACCTAAGAATAAAGTATATAACCTAAGTAACAAAGTATAGCTTAAAAGTTAACAGTGGTGCCATGATGTCACTGCTTCCAGCAACCTTTGGGAATTTGGGGACCCAACTAGAGACTACTCATTGCATTTGATGTTTCCTGTGTTGAGTTTTGGATGCAGGGCATGCTCTCTTCTTCTTTTTAAATCTGTTTTTAGCTTAACTACATAATCTAAAATTTATTACATTCACTTTTTTAAAAAGTATACACCAGATGTCTCAAAATGTCCCACATTCTAGATTACTGTTTCCTCATAATTAGATTCTTGTTAAACATTTTTGTCAAGAGTACTAGATAAGTGATACTGTCTGCTTTTTATTATATCACATCAGGAGCCATATAATTCCAAGTTTTCCCACTCTTGGTGATATGCTCACTTGGTTAAGGTGCTGACCACCACATCACTCCATTGTCAGGTACAGTTTGTCTTTGTAATCAGCAGGTTGGTATCTCGGCATGGTTTGAATATACTGTCCTTTGACTTAACTCTTATTTGTTAGATATATGAGTATACGTAGATGTGTGTAATATTTTAATTGCCTCCTTAATGTATATATTCCTTTCCCCTCCCAATTTTTTAAAGTATTTAATGTGTTTCTGTACCTAAGTTTTACTCAGTCAGTATTGCAGTGTTTAGTCTTTGGCTCCCTAGCTTGAGCACATGAGAATGACTTAATTTTGCTTTTAGTGCAATAAACCTAATATTTGAATTCTTACAAGATTGATGTGTAAATATTTTCCTTGTGCTTCGCGGATTAATTCTGTGATTAAGAGTTCAAGGTTGTCCCAGGCTGCCAAGGAGATTCAAGCCAGTTTGAGCAGCCTCAAAATACTAAGGTCTGTGGATGTAGCTCAGTGGTAGAGTTTTGCCTAGCATATGCAAGGCCTTGGGTTCAATCCCTAGAACTCCTTTTTCTAGTGGATTTTATTGTTTGTAGTTTTAATTTGATAATGCTCTTTTGTTTGTTTTGTTTGGACATGTCATGGATTAAACTTAGTATCCCACACACATTAACTGTATACTTCAACTACTGAGCTGTACCTTTCCAACCAGCAGTATAGTTACTAAAGACTTTTTGCTCAAGTTTGACCTCAAGAACCATTTACCACTCAAAAGGATGAGTTTCTTTATATACTACTGAGACAGTTTAATCACTTAAGGTACAGTGCATACACAGATCATTAGCAATCTTTTTTCTAAGCATGATACTATTTTCACTTCAAACAACAATTTATACTTCCCTACTTTACATTCAGTGAGAACATTTGCCCTGTTTGCTGTTCCACTTCTACTTTATATAGGCAGCTGCTAATTGTCATGTCCTCCTAGGGTTGTATTAGAAATCAAAAGTTATATGTTGCTTGTCATTTTGTTCTTGTGATTTTCAGGGTATTATATATAGCCTAGGCAGGCCTAGAACTCACTGTCAATCAGGCTACCCTCAAACAGGCAATTCTCCAGCCTCAGCTTCCCAAGTGTTGAGATTTCCATAGACTGCTAGTACCACCACACCTGGCATACTGACTTTTTAAGCCAACTGTACTGGTTAGTTTTTGTGAGCTTGACACAAGCTGCAGTCTCCTGGAAAGAGGACTCTCAATTGAGAGATTGACTCCATCTGACTGGCCTATAGGCATGTCTGTGGGGGCATTTTCTTGATTAATGAGTTATGTGGGATGGTCCAGCCCATGTGGGAGGTGCCATCCCTGGCAGGTGGTCTTAGAGTGTATAAGAGAGTATGTTGAGCAAACCATAGAGAGCAAATTAGTGAGTAGCATTTCTCCATGTCTCAGCTTCAGTTCCCACCCCCAGGTTCCTGCCATTACTCCCGTCAGTAATCGATAACTTGTATAATGGAATAAACCCTTTTCTCCCCCAGTTTGTTTTTGGTCAGTAGACGCTAAATAAAACACCAATGTATTTTCATTATCAAAAATATTGGACATAGTGTGGTCTATGTGTTTAGCCTACAAGAAGTGTGTAATCTGTAGAAAAACCTTCAGGATAGTTTGACAGCTTCTTTAACAAACTGACTCATGAGAGGATGTATACAAGAAGCAAAATGTAGGCCATGTCCTCCACAGATCATGTAGCATTGCTTTGAGAATTAAAAGAGATGGACTGTGCAATATGCCTAGCATGGGCCTTAAACAATGACTACAATCTAAGTCCGCCCTGAAGGTCAGGGACGAAGAGGCGCAGATGAAGGGACAGGAGAGCACAGAAGGAGAAGCTAAGGACCAGTACAGATTAGTGGCAAATTAGAGATGTTGGGGAAGTGGAAGTGTAGCTGGGTTGGGCCTCATGGGTACATCACCCTTGCTGTCACACAAGTCTCGACTCCTATGAGGGCCTTGTGCTGGATTAAATGCTTGGCTCCTTAGTGTGTTTTGAGTGAGGGGACTTAGATGTTCATTTTGCAGTTGGCTCCCGTTAGTGTGTTGCATTCATTTAGAAGTCACTGAGATGCTAGTGTGCGTTAAAGTTCATTCAGTGAAAAAGAGCTAGCTACAAGACTGCTGCCTCTAAGCAGAGATGCCTCGCAGAGGCTCCCCCCACACCTGGCGTGTGTGTGTGTGTGTGTGTGTGTGTGTGTGTGTGTGTGTGTGTGTCTTTTTCATTAACCTCCCCTAGTGTGTTTTCTCATCTAGAAAATGGGGATCGTTTAGTTACAAGAATTGAATGAAACTATATTTGCCCTTCAATATTGATTATTAATCCTTTTAGGAAAAACTGTATCTTTTAAGAAAAAAACACTATATCCTTTTAGAAAATAAATGTAAAATTACAGCAGTGGGAGAAAAGGATGTTAAGTGAAAAAGCGGAAGTGGAAATGTTACTGCGCCAGCTATAGATACTCTTGGTCCTCTGTCTCCACAAGGAACGGCTAGAGAATTCATGAAGCACCCATCCAGCTCAGGATGTAAAGTACTCAATATGGAGACTTATACCAAGGCTGCGGAGGCCTAAGAGACTGATCAGGGAGCCAAGACCAGCACACTGAGTCTTGCACCCTTGGAGATGGCTGTTTGGCTCTGACAGCGATGCCACTGCAGAGCATCGAGGAGGGGGAGTTTCGTGGCATAGTCAAGGGAGGAAATTAGTACTGGCCTCCCCCTTATGTAACATGCAGTCATCAGGTCCAGATGGATTTCGGCTCTGAATATAAGAGTTCAGACAGTGGGGCTGCTTGAAGAAAATACAGTGCTGCATGATCTTAGGGGAGGCCGTAACAAGCTGGTAAATCTTTTCCTGTGACCAGTTTTCTCAGTTCGTTGTCACCAAGGCAGAGGCAGGATCATTTACTTTGCCAGCTTGTTGACATGAGACGGGGAGGGAAGAAGCTGTATGGGGGGCAAACATGGAGGAAGCTTTGCTCTGCTTTTCTGTTTGTCACAGTTACCTGAGGCCATGTGCTGTCCGGTTCCTCCTCTCCGACACTGCTTATCTCAGAGGCAGGCAGGCTCTTTGTTTCCTGCTCACTGCACACACACACACACACACACACACACGCACGCACGCACGCACGCACACACACACACACACACACACACACACTCACCGCCCCCAGTATCAGTGTAATCATGGAAAGAAGGCTTTGTGGGTTCTAGTGTACTCAGTGGCACTGACCGGGTGGCGCCCCTCCCCACAGCTTGTGTCCAGGTAGATTTTCTTTCACTTGCAGGAGATGAGAACTGCCAGTTCCTCTGTATCTCATTTGCCAGTTTAGGAGAAAACCTTGAAGGGAACCTCTGTCTCTTCTCCAGGGCTGTTGTAGTTTTCACTGTTGCTCTGTGAGTTAGTTTGAGTTGGGAACTAGAGTAGAAGGTGTGGGAAAATAAAAAGTGAACTCTATCACCTTATACTGGAAGTTTCTGTGATACTTCATTGATTAAATGTTCTAATATCCTGGGCAGAAAAATCAGTCATGAAAGATTAGAATATTAATCTTAGCTGAATAGAAATTTATGTTTTGTAGCTGTTATGAAGTTAGAATCAGGGCAGATCTTAGTTTCTCCATAGGGAATGTGTGAAGTTACTTACACTGGGACTTGTAATGCAGCAGGTCTTTCTCCGAAGAATAAACGTTCATTGTATAGCCATATGGGGCAGGGCAAGAGTAGCCCTGGGTGTCGGCAGTGCTTCCCAGCACAGCAGAAGAGCTTGCTCTGTGAAAATAGGAATCCCTAAGCAGTCACCCAGGGCTGAGGGAAGAAACAAGGATTCCGGTTGCCGTGTTGCTTCCTGAAATTGTCAGAATCTCCACAAACTCAGAAGGGATACAAACTATCCCTATCTTATATTTGCCTGAGTTCCCTCTTAAAGTTACATGTCTCTGAAAAACTCAGGTACTTCTTAATAAATAAGAGTTATTTCATATGACTGTGTAGCTTCTTATTATAGAGTAGTTTATGTCTATTCTGAGTTTTTATTTATGAGCTGTGATGTTTAAAGGCTTTATTCAGGTGAACAGGAATATGATGGATTACATATAGTTCAACCTCCAACTGGGAAAATTGTGAATGAACTTTTCAAAGAGGCAAGGGAGCATGGGGCCGTCCCTCTAAGTGAAGCTACAAGATCTTCAAGTGATGACAAAGCGAAGGTCAGTACTGTCTTAACTGTCTGGGACTTTAGAGGTGCTTGGACGTGTGTCTTGGTAAAGCCCTTCTGATCTTGGCACCCATTGTTGGGAATGACTGTTCTCCATGAAACTTCAGTTTTAGTCTTTATTTGGCAACAGCTAGAAAACTTCCTTCTGTCAAGCCTTGAGGTCATTTGAACATTTCCAAGTTCTCCAGTTCTGTTTAAAAAAAAAAAGCATGGAATTGATTTAGTATGTGAAACAAAGCAAGGTTGTAATTTAAAGCACATTTGTGATACAGTAATTAAGAGAAAAGCCATTTCTCCTCAGATTATCCTACCTGAAGACTATGTGTTCAGTATAGCAAGATCAAAAGTGTGATCATAGCTGACGTGATATAGTTAAGATCAAATTATGACCATAGCTGACTTACTGTAGCTAAGAAAACAGCTTAAAATGGAGGCCATCACAAGAAACCACAAATGGCCACAGTGCAGAGATCAACAGGTCATGGGGAAGCTCAACCCCAACAGATACATTGCACCACAGCTCCTGCATCTATGGCTCAGGGAACATCTCAGAAGAGGGGGCAGAAAGACTGTAAGAGCCAGAACACCAGGAAACCAGCTGTGAAACAGTCTCCTAGAAATGGCTGTGTAAACAGGACTGGAACGGTGACAGTTTCAATGGACATGTTAACATGGAAGGGGGAAATTGCATGTGGTCACACCCCTAAAAACGACAGGCAACTATTGACTGCTGGGAAAAGGAGAATTACCTCTCCCAGGGATGAGTCTCTTATTGGTTATCCAATACAGAGTGATCAGACTTGAAACCATATTCACACCACCAACAAAAACATTCAGAATAAGATATGGATTTACATAACGTGCATGTATGTAACAATAATAAAAAGAGGCTATCAACTTGAGAGTGCGGTGTGTGGGAGGGGCTGGAGGGGGGAAAGTGATGTAATTTCTGTTTCAATTAGAAACATCAAAAACATTTAAAAGCCTGTAAAATACATACAGAATTCTTTGTTATAATTATTTTATGTGTGTGCTCATGTACACACATATCCACAACCCACATGTGGCAGTCAGAGGACAGCTTGTAGGAGCCTATTCTCTCCTACCATGTGGCTTCTGGGGATTAGACTAAGTTATTTTACATTTTGAGTTGCTAATATTTATATGAAAACACATTTAATTTCTCACATACACTTATTTATAACTTAAGGTCTTCATTCCATTTTATTTTCCTAGTTACTATGAATCTGACCAATAATTATTTGTCTAGTTTTGAAATATCAAGTATATGAGTAATGTTTTGACTGTAAGCCATAGTGAACTCTTAACCCATTTATCATGTATTTCAGTCATTTACAGGTGGAGGATACAGATTGGGCAGTTCCTTCTGTAAGCGTTCAGAGTACATCTATGGAGAAAATCAGCTGCAAGATGTAGGTATAGTCATCAAAATGTTCAAGCATTCACCTCTAGTTCATAGTTTTCTTCCCTTTCTGAATTAATAGTTGACACTATAAATACAGTCTCTCTTATTAGTTTTTGAAGTATGAGTTAAAGAACCTGTATGGTTTCAGTCGCAATATTTCTACTGCTATATTAGAATGTGTAATTTTTAGGTTTTTTTCGAGACACGGTTTCTCTGTGTAGCCCTGGCAGTCCTGGAACTCACACTGTAGACCAGACTGGCCTCAGACTCACAGAAATCTGCCTGCCGCTCCCTCTTGAATGCTGGGATTAAAGGCGTATGCTACCACTGCCCAGCAGAATGTATAATTCTTAAAATTTTTTCTTTAAAATTGTAATTTTTATAATACAACATGAATTAAATTATAAAAATATTTGAAATCATTATTTCTGTTGCATTTGAAAATATTAAAATTACAGATTTATTTTATATATTAACAGTATCCTAGAAGGTCTCCCTTGCCCCTTGGTGTGAATGTTTAAGCTGTAGAACTAGAGAGATTTAGAGTGTGGGTGAAAGGTCTGAATCACAGGTACCAAATGGAGTCTGTCTTCTCGACGCTTCTGTTTCCTCAGTGAGCTCTGAGTGATTGCTCAGAGCCAGCCTCCACCCATAGGACTTTGATATTTGCAGCTATTTTCAGTGTTTTAAGCTAAAAATAAACCTGAAAATAAACCTGCTAAGTAAACACATGGACACACATGTTTAGCTTTGACTAAAACAAATATCTCTGTATTTTAAGGTAAATTAATCAGGTAGTAAGTTGGGAGAGACAACATTGAAACTTAAAATTGTTTGGAGATGAATTCTTTTTTTTTTTTTTTTTTCCCCTGTCTCCAAAAGGTTCAAGTTTTGCTGAAGCTGTGGAGCAATGGTTTTAGTTTAGATGATGGAGAATTGAGACCTTACAATGACCCAACAAATGCTCAGTTTTTGGAATCTGTTAAGAGAGGGTAAGATGAATTATTTGTGTTCTCTTTATTATGTTGAATGGAACTATTTTGAGTATGTCCATGCATGTTCCTGTTACTGCATATATGTACATGTGCATGTGGAGGTCATAGGTCAATTTCAGTGGTATTCTCTTACTTGCCTAGAACTTATCAAATAGGCTAGGCTGGCTGGTCACTGAGCCCCAAGGATCTGTGGCCCACTGCTGGAATACCAGCGCATAGCACCACATCCAGCCTTGGTACACGGGTTCTCTTGAGATTGAGCTCATGTCGTCATGCTTGTGTGGCAACTATTTGACCAAGTAGCTTGTCTCCCCAGGCCCTGTTTCTTTTTTAACTGTTCTGTATACACTACTAGCTTTCAAGAATTAGTTGCTATGACATATTCCATAAGTGACTTTGGGGAGGTGGGTCCTTGTGGAGAAAGGACATTGGATGATTGTACCTCTTTTAAATGTGATGACACTATGGGCTTTGCTCCAAGAAGAAATATGTTAATAAATGGAATAGCTCCATGTGCCTATCCATTAAGCCTCTGTCCTGCTTACTGTTGACAAGGTACCATGACCGGGGCAACTTATAAAAGGAAGCATGTAATGGGAGTATACAGTTTCAGAGGGTGAGCCCATAATCATTATGACTGAAAGCATGGCTGTAGGCAGGCAGGCATAGCAACCACTCAAGCAGTAGCTGAGAACTTACGTCTGATCCACAGGCATGAGGCGGAGAGCCAGCTAGGAATGGTGTGAGCTTTAAAACCTCGGGGCCCACCCCCTGTGACGTACCTCCTCCAAAGCCATGAATTCTGATCCTTCTCAAAAGTTCTACCAACTGGGGACTGAGTATTCAGATTTGAATCCTTCCAGCGTTGTTGACTACAGCACACTTATCTCTCTTAGGCTCATTCCTCTCCCTGTCTAAAGCTCTCTTTGGCAGATATCCCATGGTTTTGGCATCTCCAACATCTTGGAATCTCCAAAATAATCTAAGCTTCACTTTCACAGCTTCACCAGGTGGCCTCTCTGGGTCTCCATGTGGGGACACCCCTGCCATACACCTGTCCTCAGCCACTTCTCTCTTTTTTTGTTTTGTTTTGTTTTGTTTTGTTTTTGTTTTTTGTTTTTTTGGTTTGGTTTTTTTTTTGAGACAGCGTTTCTCTTGTTTAGTTTTAGTGCCTGTCCTGGATCTCGCTCTGTAGACCAGGCTGGCCTTGAACTCACAGAGATCTGCCTGGCTCTGCCTCCCAAGTGCTGGACTTAAAGGCGTGCGCCACCACCGCCCGGCTCAGCAACTCCTCTTAAACCCTGTTCTCCTGTATCCTTTACAACTGTAAAGCTAGAACCCTGTGGCCAAAGCTGCCAGATTTTGCTGCCTGCCTGGGATGGAATCTGGCTCCTTCCTTGAATTACATGTGCATAAGTTTTGATTTGTTGTTGCTCATTAGAACAGGTGATCCTGTAGGACTTTTCTCTTCACAGGCTACAGGATTAGCTGGGTGGGGTTTCCCTGAGGGTGCCACTCCCTTTATTCCCTTCTCCTTATCTCCTTCAGCACAAAGCATGACTCCAACATTAAATTTCTCGCTGCTTTCTTTCTCCTCAAACTGTACATCTTACATTTCTGTTTGCCCTGCTTGCCCTTCTTCATTGTAGACCTACATAAGAGTGACCACTAATGACCACTTGACAGTCAATACTAGGCTCTCTTGAAATCTCCTCTCCCAACCAGATTAGTCCAAAACTGTTCAACTTAGCCTCAGGCAGATTCTTAGGACTAAGGCAAAAACCAGCCATATTCTTTGCCAGGATATTTCTAGCCCAGTTACCACTGTTGTTCCCCTCTGAAATCTCTTGAGCTGAACTTCCATAGTCCACATTGCGCTCAGCTTTATTGTCAACCATGTTCCTACTAGCATGGTCCACTAAATTCCACTACAGTACTCAACGAAGTGCTGCATGGTCAGGCCTATCATATCAATAACCCACTCCTGCTGTGGAATTTTTCCTAAGTAGAAATGCAACTAAAGGCATAAGGTTGATGATGAGTTGTGAGGTTAAGTAGCAGGAAAAGCCCACAGAGAAATTGAAGGTAGAGCCCTTTTAATGAAATTTGACCAGGAGACTGGCTGAAGTGGGCCAGGAATAAAGTTCTTTGAAACAACAAAGGAACTCTGAAGGAAAGATACTGTAGAAATTGAGTTAGTATGTATTTTTATTTAAATTTTGCATAGATAGTACAAGAATACCTAACAAAGGCAAGAAATGCTATCAGTAGAGTGTTGAAATGGTAGCAAGTACCTGGACAGTGTTATGCAGTTGAAAACTAAGAGCAGCTAGGTAGTGGAAATAGTCAAGTAATGTGTGAAAACCAACATTACTGTTCAAGTTCATGCTCTAACTTCAAGGAGATAGAAGAAAATGTTAACTATTTGCTAAAGTTAATTTTCAGGCAAGGGGGATATTCAATGGGCTTTAAAATCTGAGCCACACCATATCATCAAGTACAAATAATGAGCATAGTCTCCTTACTGAGAATATCAGTTAGCTAAGATCCATTAGCTCTTTCTTAAAATATTTGGTAATACTGTCTTTATTGCCCTATGAGAACAACTGTTAGGTAGTATAATCCACTTATACACATCACTTCTCTAAAACTTGATATATTCTACCTTACATATATTA
This sequence comes from Peromyscus attwateri, assembly GCA_902168425.1. Taxonomy (NCBI): domain Eukaryota; kingdom Metazoa; phylum Chordata; class Mammalia; order Rodentia; family Cricetidae; genus Peromyscus; species Peromyscus attwateri. The sequence goes on along the minus strand of CABHPP010145837.1, from coordinate 34,967 downwards.
AATATAGGAAAGTAATTTTTCATAAGTCAAAAATGCCTATCAGTGACATTTACATTATTTCTTTAATATAAGTATATATTTCAATTTATATATGCCTAACTTATCAATCTAGCACTTCCTATGTGATTGTAACAGGTATAAAATTACCATAATGAAGTGTGTGGAATTGTCAGCTTAATTACTATAAGAGACATTTCATTCAAGGACTTAGTAAAGTTCCAAACAAAATAAAGTGTAGTTTAAATGGGTACATTCTTGGAAATGCAAGTGATCTCAAAAAATAAAAATAGGAAAACCTCCAAAAGTACTTAGTGATTTTTTGCTTATTTATAGGACAGAAGTAGGCCCAGATATCATAAAGAAGAGAGTTGTTACCCACGTAAATCTCTGGCACTGTCTGATTCTGTATAACTATGATACTGTCCTCAGTGTAGAAGACGCCTTCCATAGCCATGCATTCCACAGCCTCTGCCATTGACACTGAAGCGTGGTGGTGCTCACTTACCTGATAATCAGAAATACCTTTATCAGTTTCTGACTCCCTCCAGGATGGAGGTAAAAGCAGTGGTTGCAGCCAGCCAGGGATATCTTGTACCCAAGACAAGTCCTTGTATAAGATAAGACCGCTTTGCAGTGCAGAGCCTTTTTAATTTCATGCAGTGCAAAGATGTGAAGAATGAAGACCCTTACTCACTGTTGGTGGAAGCGTAAACCTATGCGGCCACCAAGGAAATCTGTATAGAGGTTTCTCCAAAGATAGAAAACTACCTCCCATATGACACATATGATATTTTCCTAAAGAACTCTAAGGCAACATACCATGGAGCTATTTACATCTGTGTTTATAAAGCACTGCTCACAGTAGCTCAGAGATTGGACCAGCCTAGATGTTCATCAGCAGATGAATGGATTCAGAAAATGTGATAAATATGCATAAAGCAATTCTCTGAACTGGAAATAATGTTAGGCAATAGCAGCCAGGCTCAAATACCATCTGTTTTCTCTCATATGTATCATGGAGATTTAAGGTTTTATATATAGGTAGATATATAAGTGTTTGTATTTATATATGAGTACATAGATCATGAAACTAGAAAGGGGATCATGAGAAGGGAAGAAGAGATCTTAAAGTCAGTGGAAAGGGAGATTAATCAGTACATGTGAAATGAAAGTAGAAGGGAGGCAGTCTATTTCCAGTAAAGAAGAGAAGAGCATGGAGGACAAGAAGGCAGAGAAACCAGTAAGAACAGAATACAAGACATGTATGTATGCAGATGCCATAGTGAAATCTGTTACTTTCTATACTAACCTAAAACATTTATTTTATTTTATTATTCTCTTATATATTACATCCCAACCACAGTTTCCCCTCTCTTCTCTCCCACTAGTCTCCTCCCCCCTCTCCCCCCTTCCTCAGATCCACACCAACACAGTCTCTCCTCAGAAAATAGCAGGCCTCCCAGGGACATCAACCAACATGGCATAATATGCCACAATAAGACCAGGCACGTATCATCACATCAAGACTGGACAAGGCAACCCAGTAGGAGGAAAAGGGTCCCATAAGTAGGCAAAAGAATCAGCAACTGTCCCTGCTCCCACTGTTAGTAATCTTACAATGACACAAGCTACTCAGCCATAACATATATGCAGGGGAACTAGATCAGACCCATACAGGCTCCCTGTGAGCTCAGTGAGGCACCATGAGTCCTGGTCAATTGATTCTGTGGGCCATGTTCTCTTGGTGTCCCTCACCCCTCTGGTTCCTGCTATCCTTCCTTCCCCTCCCCCAAAGGATTCCCCGGACTGTGCCTAATGTTGGCTGTAGGACTTTGTATCTGCCCCCATTCAGTTGCTGGATGATGTCTCATGGTCTGTTTGATGACAATTCTGCTAGGCTCTGATCCCAGTATACTCTGCAGGCAGGACAAGCTGTAGATTGAAGTTTTTTGTGGCTGGGTTGGTGTCTCAATCCCGCCACTTGAGGCCTTGCCTGGTTGCAGAAGATGGCTGGTTCAGGCTCTGTGTCCCCCGTTACTAAGAGTCTTTGCTAGGGTTACTCTCGTAGATTGCATGGGGTTTCCATTTCACTAGGTTTCCATCTCACTGCTGAAATGTTCCCCAATTCTACTTATTTCTCCCAGTATCCCCTCCCCACAGTTAATCCTCCTGTTCTGAACTCCCCCTGGTCCCCAGTCCACCAGCAAAATCTGTCCTATTTCTCCTCAGGGAGATCCTTGCGTCCCCTCTTGAGCCCTCCTTGTTACCTAGCCTCTCTGGGTCTAGGGATTATAGCACGGTTACCCTTTACTTTACAGCTAATATCCACTTGTAAGTGAGTACATACCATGATTGTCTTTCAGTCCATCCATTTGCCTGCAAATTTCATAATGTCATTGTTTGTAGCAGATGAGTAATACTCCATTGTGTAAATGTACCACATGAATAAAGTTTCTTTATTCATTCTTCGCTTGGGGAACATCTAAAACATTCTGTTGTTTGCAGTTTCTGGCAATTATGAGTAAAGCTGCTATGAACATAGGTGAGCAAGTGCCCTTGTGATAGGATGGAGTGTCTTTTGGTTATATGCCCAGGAGTTATATAGCTGAGTCTTGAGGTAGCTCAATTCCCAGCTTTCCAAGAAACCACCATATTGATCCCCAAAGTGGCTGTGCAGGTTTACACTCTATCAGCAGTGGGGGTGAGTGCTTGCTCCAGATCCTCAACACTATGAGCTGTCACTTATGTTTTTTATCTGAGCTATCCTAACAGGTGTAAGATAATCTCAGTCGTTTTGATTTACATTTCTCTGATGGCTAAGGATGTTCAACATTTCTTTAAGTGTTTCTTGGCTATTTGAGTTTCATCTGTTGAGAATTCTGTTTAGATCTGTACCCCATTTTTTAATTGGATTATTTAGTTCATCTAGTTTCTTGAGTTCTTTATATATTTTGGAGAAAATCCCTCTGTCAGATATGGAATTGGTGAAAATCTTCTTCCATTCTATAGGCTGCCTTTTTGTCCTATTGATGGTGTCCTTTGCTTTACAGAAACTTTTCAGTTTCATGAAGTCCCATTTATCAATTGTTGACCTTAGTGCCTTGCCTATGCTATTGGTGTTCTGTTCAGGAAGTTGTCTCCTGTGCCAGTGTACACAATGCTGACATCCAGTTAGACCAGCACCCTTTGTTGAAGATGCTGTCTTTTTTCTGTTACATATGGCTTCTTTATCAAAAATCAGATATCCATAGGTATGTGGATTTACATCTGGATCTTTGATTTGATTGCATTGGTCAATGTGTCTGCTTTCATGCCAGTGCCATGCTGTTTTTATTACCATTGCTCTGTAGTACAGTTTGAAATCAGAGATGATGATACCTCCAGAAGTTCATGTATTGTGTAGAATAGTTTCAGCTATCCTAGTTTTTTTGTTTTTCCATACGAAGTTGAGTATTGTTCTTTCAAAGTCGGTAAAGAATTGTGTTAGGATTTTAATGGGGATTGCATTTAATCTGTAGATTGCTTTTGGTAAGATGACCATTTTTACTATGCTAATCCTACTGATCCATGAGCGTGGAATATCTTTCTACCTTCTGATATCTTCTTCAATTTCCTACTTCAAAGACTTGAAGTTTTCATCATACAGGTCTTTCACTTGCTTGGTTAGAGTTACCCCAAGATAGTTTATATTATTTCTGGCTATTGTGAAGAGTGTTGTTTTCCCTGATTTCTTTCTCATTCCATTTGATATTTGTATATAAGAGTGCTACTGATTTTTTTTAAGTTAATCTTGTGTCCAGCCTCTTCACTAAAGGTGTTTATCAGCTGTAGGAGCTCCCTGGTAGAAATTTTGGGGTCACTTATGTATACCATCATATCATCTACAAATAGCAATACTTTGACTTACTCCATTCCAATTTTTATCTCCTTGATCTCCTTTAATTGTCTTATTGCTCTAGCTACAACTTCAAATACTATATTGAATATACATTGAGAGAGTGGACTACCTTGTCTTGTTCCTGATTTTAGTGGAATTGCTTTGAGTTTCCATTTAATTTGATGTTGGCTACAGGCTTGCTGTAAATTGCCTTTTTTATGTTTAGGTGTGTACCCTGTATCCCTAATCTCTCCAAGACTTTTATCATGATGGAGTGTTGGATTTTGTCACAGGCTTTTTCAGCATTCCGTGAGATGATCATGTGTGTGTGGGTTTTATTTTTCCTTTCAGCTTGTTTATATGGTGGATTACATTGACAGATTTTCATATATCCCTGCATCTTGTTTTTATGATGGATTACATTGTCAGATTTTCATATGTTGAACCATCCCTGCATCTTGTTTATATGGTGGGTTACATTGACAGATTTTCATATATTGAACCATCTCTGCGTCAAGCCTACTTGATCATGGTGGATGATCTTTTTGATGTGTTCTTGGATTGTGTTTATACGTATTTTATTGAGTATTTTTGCATCAATATTCATGAGGAAAATTGGTCTGTAATTCTTTTTCTTTGTTGCATCTTTGAGTGGCTTGGGTATCAGGGTGACTGCGACTTCATAAAATGAATTTGGTGATGTTCCTTTTGTTTTGATTTTGGGTAATAATTTGAGGAATATTAGCTCTTCTTTAGAAGTCTGGTAGAATTCTGTGCTAAAACTGTTTGGCCCTGGGCCTTTTTTGGTCAGGAGACTTGTAAGGACTACTTCTATTTCCTTAGGGGCTGTAGGTCTATTTAAATTGTTTATCCGATCTTGATTTAACTTTGGTAAGTGGTATCTATTGAGAAAATTGTTCATTTCTTTTAGATTTTCCAATTTTGTGGAGTACGGGTTTTTGAAGTATGACCTGATGATTCTTTGCATTTCCTCGGTGTCTGTTGTTAGATCTCCCTTTTCATTTCTGATTTTGTTAGTTTAGATGCTCTCTCTTTGTCTTTTAGTTAGTTTGGATAAGAGTTTGTCTATCTTGTTGATTTTCTCTAAGAACCAACTCTTTGTTTCATTGATTCTTTGTATTGTTCTCTTTGTTTCTATTTTATTGATCTCAGCCCTGAGTTTGATTGTTTCATGCCAGTCTATTCCTCTTGAGTGTGTCTGCTTCTTTCTGTTCTAGAGCTTTCAGGTATGCTGTTAGGTTGCTAGTATGAGATCTCTGCAATCTCTTTATGAAGGCAGTTAGTGATATGAACTTTCCTCTTAGCACCACTTTGATTTTGTCCCATAAGTTTGGGTATGTTGTGCATTCATTTTCATTGAATTCTAGGAAGTCTTTCATTTCTTTCTTTAATTCTGCCTTGACACAATAGTTGTTCAGTAGGGAGTTGTTCAGTTTCTTTGCGTTTGTAGGCTTTCTGTTGTTGTTGATGTCCAGCTTTAATCCTTAGTGTCCTGATAGAATACAGGGGGTTATTTCAATTTTCTTGTATCTTTTGAGACTTGTTTTGTGACTAAATATGTAGTACCTTTTAAAGAATGTTCCATGAGGTGCTGAGAAGAAGGTATATTCTTTTGTGTTTGCATGAAATGTCTGCAGGTATCTGTTTGGTCCATTTGAATCATAGGTCTGTTGGCTCCATTATTTCTTTGTTTAGTTTCTCTCTGGATATCCTATCCATTAGTGAGAGTGGGGTATTGATGTCTCCCATGATTAATGTGTGAGGTTCAATGTGTTTTAAGCTTTAGTAATAATTCTTTTACAGATATGGGTGACTTGCATTTGGGACATAGATATTAAGAATTGAAGCATCATCTTGATGGATTTTTCCTTTAATGAGTATGAAATATCCTTCTCCATCTCCTTTGATTAATTTTGGTTTGAAATTTATTTTATTAGATATTAGAAGAGCTACACTATCTTGCTTCTTTGGTCCATTTGCTTGGAAAATCTTTTTCTGGCCCTTTACTCTGAGGTGATGTCGGTATTTGATGTTAAGGCATGTTTCTTGTATGCAGCAGCAGAATGGATCCTGTTTTTGTGTCCATTCTGTTAGCCTGTGTCTTTATTGGGGAATTGAGCCCATTGATATTGGGAGATATTAAAGACCAGTGATTGTTAGTTCCTGTTATTTTGTTGGCAGTGGTGGTAGTAGTAGTACTGTGCATGTGTGTTTCCCTGTTTGGGGGTTTTGCTGATGTGAAATTATTTATTGCCTGTGCATTTGTAGTTGTAATTAACTTCCTTGGGTTGGAGTTTTCCTTCTAGTACCTTCTGTAGGGATGGATTTGTGGATAGATATTGTTTAAATTTGGCTTTGTCATGAAATATCTTGGTTTCTCCATCTATAGTGATTGAAAGTTTTACTGGCCCTTATTAGTCTGGTCTGGCATCCATGGTCCCTTAGAGTCCGCAGGACATCTGTTCAGGCCCTTCTGGATTTTAGAGTCTCCATTGAGAAGTCCAGTATAATTCTAATAGGTCTGTGTTTATTTATTACTTGGTCTTTTTTCCTTTGCAGCTTTTAATATTCTGTATTCTGTATGTTTAGTGTTTTATTATGTGGCAAGGGGACGTTTTTTCTGATCAAATCTATTTGTATGCTTCTTGTACCTTTATAAGCATGTCCTTCTTTAGGTTAGGAAAATTTTCTTCTATGGTTTTGTTAAATATATCTTCTGGGTTTTCAAGCTGGGATTCTTCTCTTTCTATTACTATTATTCTCAAGTTTGATCTTTTCATAGTGTCCCAGATTTCCTGGATGTTTGGCATTAGTTTTTTAGATATAACATTTTCTTCAACTGATGAATCTATTCTATTGTATTTTCTGTGCCTGAGAGTCTCTCTTCCATCTCTTGTATTCCGTTCCTCTTTGGCCTTCTGGTCTTTGTGGCCTGGATTTCTTGTGGCTGGTGTGACCTCTGATCTAGTAGGGTGTCTCTGGCAAAGTTGGGGGCTGACCTTCTGGTGGCTAGCTTGACTTTTGTTGCAACAGGGGGTCTCTGTTCTTCTGACTGGTGTGGCCTGTGCATAAGCAGAGGGAGTCTGCTGGGTGGGGTTAGGAACAGGGCCTGGAAGTGGGAAAGGCAATGAGCTGGAAGGGTGTGGGATGTGGGATGGGTCTTTGGGAACAGAATCTAGGGAGTGAGGCAGTTTAGCTGGCAGCCAGGTCACTCACCTGTTCTTCTGTGACCTAAGACAATTTTTAATTTAAAAAAGATAACTCCGCCATGGCTGTGCCTCACAGCCCCGCCCCTCATGCTGAAACATGGAGTGTCACCAGTCATCTGACACTGAAACACCTTGGCATCAGTTTATACAACTTCTAATTTATTGTTAGAAATAAACACATGCAGACTCCCAGTACTTGAGAGTCTAAAGCAGGAGGACTGCTGTGAGTTTGCAACTAGCCTGATCTATATACTGCATTCCAGCCTAGTCTGAGCCACAATGTGAGACCCTATTTCAAGAAATAAACAAAATTATTTGAATTAACTTTTAACTCATATAAGAATTCTCTTGTGCCAATTTAAATATCAATTGCTGTCTTATAATTTGACTTTCTAAAGATACTCAAAGGTCATTGTGACATCCAAAACATTTCTGTGTTAAGAATCACTAAAGAACAGTGTGACTAGCTAGATGAGATGGCTCAGCACTGGCTGCTTTTTCAGGGGACCAGCTTTACAACCATGTGTAACTCCAGTCACAGGGCCATATTTATCCTCCAAGGGCACCAGGCATGCACATGGTGCAGAGACATACATAGAGACAAAACACTCATACATTTAAAGTAAAGTATCAGACTTAAAAAAATGTGACATAACTTGAAGAAAGAAAGAATAATCTGTGTGGACCCCAACATCACCATGGAAATTTTTGTTAGCATGTAGCTCATGATTTAATATAGTCACCTCAGTGGAGTAGTGTACTTTTTAGGAATCTTAACTAAAACCTTCTCTCCCTCCTTTTAAGAGAGATTCCCCTGGAGCTTCAGCGACTGGTCCATGGCAGCCAAGTGAATCTGGATATGGAGGATCATCAAGACCAAGAGTACATAAAACCCAGATTGCGATTTAAGGCTTTTAGTGGAGAAGGGCAAAAACTTGGAAGGTAACATTCCTCTAGTGAGAAAAACACTTTTTTGCTCAAAATGACATTTCTTTGAGAATAAGAAATAAAAATGACTTGTGAAGTAAAAACTGAAATATGAGCTATAAAGACCTTCCTGCTAGAATTAGGGGTGCAACTTGGATAATAATATTAGTAGCAAGTACCCAGAGATCAGTCCTCTGTGCACTCAATAGCTCCTTTGATAACAGCTCTTTAAACAGACACTGCTCTTGCAGAGGACCCGAGTTTGGTTCCCCACACCCATCCCATGCAGCATGCACCTACTTGTAACTCCAGTTCCAGGCATCCGTGGACACCTGCACATGTGCACACTTAGCCACACAGACACACATCTGTATAATTAAAAATGAAAATAAATCTTTACTCGGTTTTGAAATAATAGTAATTTGCCCAAGATATGATTGAGCTAGAGAATGACTGGAACCAGTTCCAACCCACGCACTCTGGGGTGTGTGCTTTTGACTACTGTGCCATGTTCTCTGGTTCAGTTTTGGCCGTTTTCATGGAACTGTATAATGCATGATTATTGGTGAAATTATTATGGCCACTCCACGTAGTTAAAAGGAAGATTTATTTAATGGGTGACTTACAAATGAAGGGATAGGTAGGTCGCAGGGTCTGGGGAAGGTGTATCACAGTCCAGCTGTGTTCTCTGGAGCTCTGCTCGGTCAACCTCCACCGTCCAAGGTCCAGGAACAGAGAGCGAGAATGCGAGCTGGCCTATCCGGCTCTCTGGTCTCCAGGCTCCTCCCTTCGCCCCACCTTGTAGGCGTGACTGTTGCCGAAGCCTCAATGGTGGTTGGAATTTCCAGATCAAAGCTGGAATGGCTACCCATTACACATGATGCTTTGTGATGCTTTGAGCTTATCCCCTGCACACACTGCCCTCCTCCCTCTCCTATGAGCTCCCTTTGTTCTCCTGTTCTGTTTCCATGCGTTTTTCTGTTCTTTGTGGGTGTGTTCTTTCATTTCTGTTTCCAATTACACAGCTTCAAAAGAGAAACTGTAAAGTGTTGCTGATTGGAAAAAGCAGTGGATATATTACCTCACACCTTTCGTGGATGTGTCTGCCATGAACAAACACTGAGATGCTGCAGCAGGGACAGTGTGCTTCAGTTGGTAGTTTTCTGTGGTTTGTAAGCAGCGCTTAGGTTCAGTCTCCAGCACTACAAACCTGGCCTGGTGGTCCACACCTGTAATCCTAGCACTAAGGAGATAGAGGCAGGAAGAGCAGAATTTCAAGGTCACCCTCAGCCTTCTACCCAATCTGCATCCAATCTCAGTGGTGTACTCACTCTGTTACTAGCCTGACCTTGAGAGCTTGACCATGCCTCAAAGTGGAAAAGGAATTTGTTCAGTTTTAATATACAGAAATTTAGCACTAGCATGTTAATGTGACATGACTCAGCACATATAAACTCATATTTAATCAAATATTACATTTTCTAAAGTGAAGAATTGCTCATAACATTTTATATTAGACACTTACATTAGGAACTGTATTAAGTTTGATCTCTGGCACCAAAACTTAGGAAAAAAAAAAAAAGGAAGAAAATTGAAACTAAAAACTTCTATTGATATAGAAGCTTAACAGTTCTCATTTTCCAAGAGCTTATCACAAGTACAAAGAAGAAAAGAATCCATTTTTGTCCATAGGCAGTAGTCTAATTACAAAGGGTGTACAGGCAGAAGTTAGCTGAGTTTTCTTGTGATACACCAGTAAATAGAAATAAGGAAGTCATGGGTGACAGCTGTACATTTATAAATGGTAGGATAGCTTGAATTGAGCTGGATTTGAGCCCAAAAAGACCTAGAAAATGTCAGTCCTTTGCTGGCAGGAAGGAGTAGAGGTGACATTTGTCAGGGGCTTTTGAACTGTATGATGATAAATAACGCACCTTGAGTAGATAATCTCTGTGTCTGTTTGTGTGCTGTTTAGTTGAGAAGATTCTGATTGCCACTCGGTCATCTGTCACTGAATCTGAGATGGGTTTCGAGTTCGTCCCTAGTCTTCAGGATGCTCTTGTCTGATGCCAAGCGGCCCCTCTGGCCTGCCTTCTGTTTCCTGCTCGGTCAGCCCTTGCCTCTCCACAGCCACTGGATCTTCTGCCTCATGCCGCTGGGACTGCTTGCAGTGTCAGCCTGTGGAGCAGGCAGTGCTGGGCCCCTAGATCCCGCAGGACTGACCCCAGATGCTCCCTCCCTTCCTCGCTCAGCCCTCATTCTATGCCCATGTCACATGCTTAAGCACATTGCTTTGCTTTGGCTTCAAAGAATTTCTCTGGCTGATGATAATTAGTTTCATGTTACTTTCAGATGTCTGAGGGAATCTCAGCTCAAATCCTTTCTTTCTGCTTTCTTAAAAGTCTCTTTGTATCTTAATTTCTCTCTTTAAAAATAAATTGATTTTAATTAACCTTAAAATAAAAACAGTATATGAAACTGTCACTGTGGAGGGCTGCAGAGATGGCTCAGTGATTAAGAGTATGTGCTGCTCTTACAGAGGACCTGCTTTGGTTCCCAGTACCCATTTGGGGCAGAGCACAACCATCTGTAACTCTAGATTCAAAGGAACCGCTGCCTTCCCTGGCCTGCACAGGCACAAGGCCTGCTCATAGTGCATATGCATAAATGTAGGCAAAACACTTGTACACAGAACAATCTTTTTAAAAACTGTCCCGGTAGTGTGATGGTTGACTAAGGGGCAAGTTTGCCGTGCATTGCTGTAGTCCGGCAGTCATGAGGCTGAAGCAGAAGGATCAGTTCGAGGCCCACCTGAGCTACAGAGTGGGTCACTGCCTCAACAGGAGGACGAGTGGGGAAGCTGTCAACTGCAAAGAGAAGTAACTTTGAAGTGAGCGCTGAATTAGCGATAGCACCACAGTACCTGCTCACTAGTACTGAGCGTAGCATGTGAAAGGGTTCTGGTTCGCCTCTGACTCAGAGCTGTTCCACTGATACAGCTGCCACACCTATTCTGAAAGTCCATCCATTCCAATTTGTAAAGAATGCATTTTTACACTCAGGCTTCTTACAGGCGCGCTTTCTCCCAAGTTCCCTTCCTCTTCGTACTTCATTCTTGTTTGGGAAGAAGCTTGCCTGCCGGCTCAGAGTTCTTCTTAGAAGATATTAGATGATGGAAACACCGTTTATGCAGTAGCTCTATGTCATAGAAAAGAGCTAAGTCAGCTTTGTTGTTTCTCAGGAGGTCACTCCTTTAGGTAGTGTAGAAACCTAAGTGCCCTTGTGCCTGATGGGGTTAATCTGTACAACAGAGCAGTTCTCCCCCAGCAGACAAGGACTCAGGCCAGTGGGGATGACTGACACGGGGTCACGGGACAAGTGAGTGAGATGAATGTGTGGTGCTGTTGATGGTTACTGGTGAGGAGAAAGACCGTGCTGTCTCCAGCACCTCTTCATCTGGTCTTCATCCCTCTCCCCTGTGGCCTAGCTTGACAGTGCAACTGCTTAAGATTGTAGCGTGGAACTCAAGGAAGAATTTCCTTCAGTAGCTAGTAATTTACTGTGTTTCTCCTTTTGTGTATTTTTATCATATATTTTCTCAGATTGGTTGTAAATCTGGAAGCAGGAAAAAGTGGGGCAAGTGTTGGCAGTAAAGGTCAGTTAACTTTACCGTCTTGCCATATAACTTAAGTTTCGGGGAAAGTTTGGATGGAAGCCTAGTACTCATAGCTTTATAAAGTAATACACGAGGTTCTGAACTCTTAGTATTTAAGAGATTTATAAACAAAGATGTAAAAACTCCCTTAATGGGCTGGAGAGATGGCTCAGAGGTTAAGAACACTGACTGTTCTTCCAGAGGTCCTGAGTTCAATTCCCAGCAACCACATGGTGGCTCACAACCATCTGTAACGAGATCTGGTGCCCTCTTCTGGCCTGCAGTCATACATGCTGTATACATAATAAATAAATAAATCTTTAAAAAAATTGATTTATTAAAAAAAAAAACAAAACTCCCTTAAGATGCTAAGGAATTATTAGATTTTCAGATTTGGTGAAATTTGTTTTGCTCTTGATAGAGTTCTTTTTTCACAATAACTTTTAGTTTATGTCTGGTCATCCTGATGATATTAGAAACTATTAAACCAATCAGGTCACTAGTAAACAAGATCAAATGGTAAGGTGTTTTTGTCTAGTAAGCTACAGTGTGAATTAATGTGAGAAATGAATTCATTTATCACTAATAACTTGGAGCTGTTTCTCTTTTGCAAAGCAATATCTACTTAAGTCAGATGTTTTTAAAATAGTATTACCAATGTTTTAAAGTAACAGATCAGTTCTGATTGTATAAGCAAAAATGGCTTTTGACTTCTTTGTTCTAGACGTTATGCTGAAGGACTTCATGGGATAATAAATGCATTACAGAACACAGTCTTACAGAATTAGACAAGGTTGATGTTTTTCCTCAAGTGCATCCAGTTAGAACATAGTTGGGATTCGAAATCTTTTTTCTTTGTACTCTTGGGCATGCTGACATTAAGTCTCTGGTTTCTCATTTCTCCCTGAGCTGTGTGGTAAACAGTGTGAGGAAAGTTCAGAGATGAAGTTGGAAAAAATGCAGCTAGGTTTCTGAGAGACCTGGGATTTCTTGTTAGTAGGAGTCTTAAGCACAGACAAATTTTAATGTAACTAGAAAGGCTGGAAGAAGTAGAGAAAACTAAAAGCAAGCAGTGGTCTTGCTAGGGAAGTCCTCTGACTGACCACAGCACAGCTTGCTGCAGAGCTGAGGCTTAGCTACCTGCAGTGTGTCCTGTGTCCTGCATACTCAGTTTGTGTTGATTCTTAAATCTTCTTTCTTAGCCTTACACCTGAAATCGTCAGTACTCCTTCCTCCCCAGAAGAAGAGGATAAATCAATCCTTAATGCAGCTGTTCTTATTGATGATTCAGTGCCCACCACAAAAATTCAGATCAGGTTGGCAGATGGAAGTCGTCTGATACAGAGATTCAACAGCACACACAGGTGAGCTGCTCCACCAGCCAGCCAGGGGTCTTTGCATTCATATACTGTTGCTCATATACTGCACAAAGCATAAGGAATAGATGGAGTTCTTTACATTTCGAAGTAAGCTTTAGACAGAAGAATATTTAAAAGGATGGTAACTACCTACAATAAATGAAATAGATAGGATAATTTACAACGATTATTACCATTTGTCCAAGTTTAGACAACTCAAAGATAGGAGCTGTAGTTTAGCATTGTAACTAAAACTACATCAAGTGGACTCAGATTCAAGATAGTTAGATCCTATTGGGACTTTCTCAGTTAAAAAATTGATCATTGTATGCTAAGATGGTAGTACACACCTACCATCCCATCATTTGGAAGCTCAAAGCAAGTACAAGTTTGAAGTAAATCTGAACTACATAACAAGACATTATCTCAGACAAACAAAAAGTTTATGAAATTCTAATGAGAACTTTCTGTTTAGCAACTTCATAATGTAAATGCATGGTGTAAGTAGTTTGTATTGTTGGTACAGTATCTCGAATAGGCTGTTTCATTCTCTTTAATACTCATTTGAATATAAATATTTTCCCTGCACATAGTAGTGCTTTTATTTTTCACTGGTTATAAGACCCTGCTGTGCATTTATCTTAGTTAAGTTACTAGGTATATGTAAGAGTAATTTTTTAAATTCTTTTTTTGTTACTGTTTTTAATGGTAGGATTTTGCTGTGTGACTACGTAACCTAGGCTAGCCTCAAAATCAGTGATCTTGACTTAGCCTTCCAACAGGTGGAATTACAGGGCTGTACCACCACACTTAGCTTTTATATGTATGGGGGTGTGTGTGTGTGTGTGTGTGTGTGTGTGTGTGTATTGTAGAATATTATTTTAAGATGTGTTACATTTATTTTTGCTGTGGAACATTTGTTTAATGATGCAAAGATGTATGTGTTGCATTTGTTTATGTTGCCTTTGTTTAACTCAGTGAAGCTGTGTTATTATGCCTGTCTAAAACACCTGATTGTCTAATAAAGAACTGAACAGCCAATAGTGAGGGAGGAGAAGGGATAGGCAGGGCTGGCAGGCAGAGAGGATAAATAGAAGGAAAAATCTGGGAGGAAAAGGAGACAGAGCAAGAGGAGGAGGACGCAAGGGGCCAGCCATCCAGCTATACAAGCAAAACAGAATAAGAAAGAAAAGTATACAGGAGTAAGGAAAGGTAAAAGCCCAGAGGCAAAAGGTAGATGGGCTATTTTAGGTTAAGAAAAGCTAGCAAGAAACAAGCCAAGCTAAGACTGGGCATTTATAATTAAGAATAAGCCTTTATGTGTGATTTATTTGGGAGCTGGGTGGTTGGGCCCCCCAAGAGAGTAAAAAACAAACAACATTTTGGTCCCCAACATGGCACCATAGAAAGCTGAACTGCTGCATGCCTGTGTGTGTGTGTGGGGTGTGTGTGTGTGTGTGTGTGTGTGTGTGATTTATAGTGTTAGGCTCATCCTGCCCAGTGTCTTAGAGCCTTAGATTGCCAACAGTTTTTACTTTGAAAACAATCAGACTTGTACTTTTAATATAACAATATTGTTTATACTTATTTTATATATAATTCACTTAAAGATTGTTTTTGTTTTATTACAAATGTATACTCCAAAATTATTATTTTTCTTTCAAAATCTGATGAACTTTCCCATCAAAACAATGTAAATTAAAGAAATTATAGCACCTTTAAACAAAAGTTAGGTTATATAATTTTTATTGTGAGAATGATTTTAGCTAAAAGTTTGCATGGAAATGTGCCCTTGCTACAACAAACTATTTTTACTTATTCCTTCAGGATTCTGGATGTCCGAGACTTTATAATACAGTCACGTCCTGAATTTGCAACAACTGACTTTATTCTTGTGACTTCGTTTCCAAGTAAAGAGCTAACAGATGAAAGTCTGACCCTACAAGAAGCAGATATTCTTAATACCGTGATACTACAACAGCTAAAATAGTATTGCTCCAACCCATGTAGGAATAGGTAATGTGCGTATTAGTAAAATACTTCCAGCATAAAAACAACCGAATTATTTTTATTATTCAGATAAATTCTGTTTTTGCTGTTGATCTGTCTTCCAGTATTGTCTAGATAAATTTAGACTACAGATAGATCTTGATGTTTGAAATTTTAGTTGCAGGGCTGGCTTCAATTGATAGCTGTAAACATCTAGGTCAACCAGCTTACTATATGCTCAGTGTTAATGTAATAACGTTTGCAGATGAAGTAAAAAGAACTCTTTTTTTTTTTTTTGGTTTTTCGAGACAGGGTTTCTCTGTGTAGCTTTGCGCCTTTCCTGGAGTTCACTTGGTAGCCCAGGCTGGCCTCGAACTCACAGAGATCCGCCTGCCTCTGCCTCCTGAGTGCTGGGATTAAAGGCATATGCCACCAACGCCCGGCAAGAACTCTTTTTTGGTAAATGCATTTGGTAAAATTTGTGCTCAAGTTTTTTAATGCAGCAATGAACAGTAGCCAGTAAAGATCCCTTTCTGTAATATATACCAGAACGTCTGCTCTGAGTTTGAAACTGTTTGATCATACAATAATTAAGATTTTGTATATTCTTTTTACATATTGTTTGAACTGTGTTAGTATCACAGAATATATTTTGGCCTTGTATTTTGTAAAATTGCAAGTATCATAAACTAAATTTTAATAGATGTAAAAGTCATCTGCTCTTGAGAAGACATGATAGACAGCACGTTAAAATCAAGAAATTAGTCCCTTCCAGATCCTGCCTGGATCACTTTCATTTGTTCATTCAATATTTTAATAGGTTATCTATTACACATAGGAACACTATTGAAGGTATGCAACACAGAGTGTATTCTTCAGTGTATGAACTCTGTCTGAGAGACTGGAGCAAAAATTACCAGCAAGATGTTTATGTTTTCCTTATCCAGGCATGTCTTAAATGATTCACAACAGAAAAGCATGTTTCCCCTCAGACACCATTCTATCCTTAGTCACCATTTCCGGGTAACTTTCTGTTGTTGATGTAAGAAAATACAGAATTTTTGACTGAAGTAGCACAAATTTTATTATCTTAAAAGTATGTAGGTCAAAAATTGAAAATGAGTTCCTCTGTGCTACAATCAAGGTGTTGATGGGACCCTAGACAAACATTCTCTGACTGTTGAGCCTCCAGAGGCCACCTCTGTTCCTTACCCATGGTGCTCTCCCTCATCGAATAGCCAGCACTTGCGTCCTTTGAGCCTTCTGTAGTTACACTGTTCTCTGCTTTTGAGGACATAGAAGACAAGAGAGGACGCATAGACCAACCCATGGTCGCTGCCAAATGTTAACTTATAGTAACCTTAATCATCCTTCAGAGTTGCTCTTTCCATTTCAGTTACACCTTCATGGGATTGGGGGCATTGATATGGTTACTGTGGTAACAGCCACAATATCTCAGAGATTCAGCTACCAAATAACTCACCCCGTCCATCCAGGGGTGCTCAGAAATCTCAATGTATTGAACCGACTCAAAGTCCAAAACCTTATCTGCATTTCATTGGTTCAGAAGTCCCAAATCTTATTAAGATTAGCTAAATTAATAGAAATTTCATCTTGGCCTATGACACTAAAAGCTAATTATGTGCTCACAGGTAAATGTCAGGACAGCTATCGAATAAGCTATGAACACTGATGTGTAAAGGACAGGAAACAGTGAAAAGTGGAGCCACTGTTACCAAGGAGCATGCAAATCCAACCAGACATCGCATCAACATCTAAGGCCCAACATTAATGTGTGGCTCTCATCACTTAGTCTTTTGAGTGTTGACTGTGTCTGTCATCTTCCTCTCACAGAAGCCACACAGCTTGTTTCTTCTTCTCGTGTTGTGCTGTGTACCTTTCATTTTACAATGGCAATGATCTGTCAAGAAACTTAAGGATCTCCTGTGTGTCATGGAGATTGGCTCCATTAAACAGGAAGCTCTTCCGAGCATCTTTCTACTAATAATCCCATCACTAATTTTTAGTTTTTCAGAGAAAGCAGAACTGTGTCATACCCATAATCTCTTCAAGAGCCTTTTGTGTGACTGAATATGCATTTTATTACATGTGTGGTGTGCATGCTTGTGTGTGTGTCTGGATGTGTGTTTGGGAGAAGCCTGAAGTTGATGTTGGGAATCTTCCTCAATCTCTTCTACTTTATTCAGTCAGGCAGGGTCTCAGGTAAACCCAGAGCTCACCAGTACAGCTAGTCTGGCCAGCCTACTCTAGGGATTCCCTGTCTCTACCCAGCATGGCCAGCACTTTAGCTCCTGAGCCATGCCCAGCCCTTCAGACCTTTTGTTCCCTCTCTGTGTTATCTGAGGTTGTACACCCACACCCTCGTTTCTGTACATCCGGCTTTCCCCACAGTGTTGTCACTTTTAAAATACCTTTCTTAAGTGCTTGTCATTCAGGGAGACTGAGAATTCCTTCCACTAAGCCCTGGTTTCTTCTTATATGTCACCTTTCACACGGTTTCTGTTTACTGTAAAACTCACTGTAACCAGGAAGAGGAAAACAGGTTCAAGTTTACCTGAAATTTTCAGCTTACTCTTAAGCTTATCATGTACAAATTCTGCTTTGCACGTAACTGTACAGCTCAGCTAAGCTTCAGTTTTCCAGTAATGGCTTCCTCGTTCTCTGAGCCCTCAGCAGCAGAGCCTGTAACGTCATCATTTTCTAAAGACTACTCATAACCACTTAGACATTTTCTGGTGATTTATGTTTCCCCTAGCAAGTCTTAACTCCCTTCAGATCCTCTCCAGCACTAGCCTGTCCTGCTAACACTCTGAATAAGGTAGGCTGGCCCTTCTGTCACTGTCCTCAAAACTGCCTTAGCCTCTGCACTGAGGCTGTATATAATCCAAAGCTGGGATTGTCCCAGCAGCAGACCCCACTCCCTCCAGATTGGCTAGAATGTGCTGTAGGAGACTTAGAGGTCTCTGGTTATTGCAAGGAAGTGAGCTAGGATTTTTTCTTTGTTTTTTGAGACAGGGTCTCACTGTATATTCCTGTTTGGTCTGGCATTCATTATGTAGACCAGGCTGGCCTTAAACTCACAGAGATCTGCCTGCCTCTGCCTCCTGAGTGCTAGGATTAAAGGCCAGAGTCACCTAAGAGCTAAAATTTTGAATACTGGGAGTGTTACTACAAGATCTCTATGGAGAATTTTTCTCAATCACATAGAAAAAAAGACTTCAGAATCTTTTCCCTCACAGTACATTCCCAGCCCTGCTCCTTTTCCCTTGTTAAACACAATGTGGGTAACAGCTGCAGTTGAAAAAGATTACCAAAGCCAGCTGTGGGCACACATACCTGATACCACCACTTCAGACCTAAGGAAAGAGCACTGTGACCTAGAGGCCAGCCTGGGCTATAGTGTGAGACAGCCTTAAAAAAACAAAAACAAATAAAAACAGATAATCTAGCTTTCTGATGGACCAGACAGTGGCTGGAGGGATGGAATCAGCAGATGGAGCAGGGGTAAGGATCCATGGGAAGCCTGGCAGGCTTAGTGGTTTCCTTTAGACTCAGCATGTGGCAGAGCTGCAACACAGGACTAACCAGACTAACTAAACGGGATAGCTCCAGGTTCAGCAAGAACCCTCCCCTGCTTCAATAAAGGATGTCAACTTCAGGCCTCTAGGCACACACATGGGCTTGCATACTTGTGTGTGTGTGTGTGTGTGTGTGTGTGTGTGTGTGTGTGTGTGTGTGTCTACCCAACACATACACACAAAAAGGACTAGTAATACCTTATTCACTGTAAATAAAAGGGCATTACCTGTTTTAAAAACAGGGGAAAAAATATCCAACCCTTGTAAAATAATTTTTCTCGTAGCTTTTTTATCAGTTGTGTTAAGTACCTACAAATGCAAATGCTAATGACTGCCATTTTTGTGTATAATAGTCTTCCAAAAGACAGAAGTATGTGTTAGGACAAGAATTGAATGCCCACAGGATGACAAGTCCTTCCACAGATACTCCAGTGTCGGCTTTATTGAGAACCTATTTATACTGTAGTACTGTAACTTTCCAATGTGTCTTCACACAGCAAGCGGCACAGTGACAGCCTCTCAGACAGGTGTCTGCGGACAGTTGTTTCCAATGACTGTGTAATAAAAAGTCTGCAGTATCTGCTGCTAATAGTGTTTTTGTCAAACTTGTTGACTGTGTTTTTAAAATTATCCTTGATGTGCAGTTTGATTTCAGTGGTTGACTGGGTTACTTTGAATGTGAGTGAGTCTTCACAGGGTTTAATTGCCCCTTGTTTGGGGGCAGAGAAGGGCCTGAGCTAAGGCAGTGTTGTCTCAGTTTCCTGTGGTTGTTTCTGTTTTTATTCTACCACATGAACAGAGTCAGGTACCTCCTGACTGTTTTCCCCTGTGTATTTCTGAAAACATTGGCATAAAGTATATTATAATAAGGTACATGCAGTTTTCCCCTTAAGAGTTTGTATCCATGTCGATACATACATATTTGGCTAATAGTGCTGAAAGCTGAAGAAATTTTTATAAATCTGTAAAATATTTAGTGTACTCTAATTTCAGTTAAAGAGTTTATAAAAGAAACCCTGATACATATGTAAACGCGTGCATGCATGCGTGTTTTATAGCCCAGTACAATGACCTATGTGGCCTACAGCTAATATGTAGCTTCGCAGTTTTGCCTATTAGAGAATGCAGAGCTGTGACATGGGGGACATGGGGAGAGGGCTCTTTAGACAGTTTGAACTTGACATCTTTTCCTTAGAAAAATGTTTACATAGGAAGCAGAAAGACTCAGAATCACTTTACTCCATAGCCACCTTAGGAGCTCCCTTGATGCTGCAGTTGATTTCAGAGGGGACTCCTGAAAGGGGAGACATCAGGAAAGCAAGTGAGTCACCACTGGTTGTATCACAACACTCCCTGTACTGCAAGACCAAATAAATAACCAGTAATTCAGTACGTGGACATAAAGACCTTGCACAGAATTATCAACACAGTCCTTTCCTGTTGGCAAGTTAAGATATTGTATGCTAATTAGGAACTCAAAAAGGGACCAGGAGATTAAAGGTGGGTGTCAGCTGCCCCTGTGTTGAACAGTCTCTACCCTCCTTCCTTTCTCCCCTGCCATTTGCATTGGCTTGTAATGTATCTGAGTACTGAGCATTCAGAAAGACAACTAACGGCCTCGTGTTTTGTGACTGACTTGGGGTTTGTGCTTTCCTTCTCTACACAGTGTACATTTGAATGTGTCTTTCAGAATGCTTATTATAAAAGGTCCTTTGGTGTGGTTTTCATATTTAACATCTTCCTCATTTTAGTTTTGTTTTTTACCTCTATGACAAAGTCTTATTTCCTTGCTAACTTTGCCACTTTTATTTTAGGATCAAGAATAATAATTCATTTTTAGTGTTATATGACAATATGTGTTAATTAAAAAGTGGCAAATATAAACAGTACAGACTTTCAGGAAATGGTCGACTTGAGCATCGTATTGTGAGCATAGTTGAGAACAAATGGATGACCTGCTTTCAGTAGCCTGAGATTTTTACTGAAGTTGAACGTTGTAAGAGAAGTAATTCTTAAATGTTCATATTTTCCGTAGATTAATGTTAAGTTCAACATTCCACGGCATGAGGTATTTTTATTCATATAATAAAGTTGTATGCAAATACAGTGTTTTCATGTGTTTATAAAAATGCATAATAACATTGAGTCTAGGAATGCCCCTTCAAAACATAGATATTTATAATTAGATGGTAGTTTTTGAAATACTGTGCATACAAGTACTATATAGCAACTCAAACTGATCTGATCTTGTATTCTTTAATATTAAGATGTATGCCATTCATTTTCAATGAGGAATATATGTCTTAGAGATGTGTGGGTTTATCACTTATTGAGGGCTTACAGGCATGTTGTAGTTAATGTCATTGTATTGTATGGCTTATCTTGGCCTCAGCTTACTTAATAAATACAGTTTCTTCAGTGAATCCTCCTTTCATGCCTCAGCCTGACATCCCTATCTCCATAGCTTCTTTACCCTTTTACAAGAGCTGTTCAAGATAGTCTTAGTAATTGAATGTCTGTTCTCATCTGCTAATACTGCTGCCATTCACCAGCATTTCAGACAATGCAAGGATTTTGATCCACTAGATCCCTAGATCCTATGGTAGTACCTTACATAAGAATGACTCTGGATGGCTAAGTAATGAGTTAATGGATGCGTGCATTTATATTTCTAAACAAATTCAGAATGCTACCAAGCATACCAGCAATAGCAAATGTTTGTTAGTTTTATTAGGTTTTGAAAGGAGAAAAGATTCTGGACATGCCATCTTGGTTCATTTCCAGGACTAGTTGCATATGTATCATAGTTTGAGTAAAGTACCCAATGGTTCCTCCATGGTAATGGATGAAAAAGCCCAGCTAATGCCTTCATGGGCAACTAAGAGCATGAATGCCTGGGTATTTCTGAGTCCTAGTTGGTGTGTACTGTGATTCCAGAAATGTGGAGATATGGAGAGCCTGCCAACAACCTAGTCTGAAAAAGGCATTGTGTCTGAGAGTAACTCTGACTTGAGATACACTAAGGACAGAGGGAAATGGTCTGTACAATACATTCCCCTTAAAGGATATGAGAGTGTGCTACCTGTGAGGTTCCCGTCAATTGTTTCTATCTGTACTTCCTTGTCTTTGTTCTCCCTGGTGATTGGTTAATTAAAACCTTCTGTTCATAAACTAAGCTCTGGTCTCTGCAGCCATATCCAGTGGAAAGTCCTCAACCTGTTTAATGGCTTGCATTTGTTTACTCAAAAGCCACCAAAGGGGCACTAGTCAACTGTCATATAGTCTAATACTTAAGAAGCTTATATCTTTATACAGACCTCAGTGCTAAGATAGTATCTATTCGCTTTATTAATTTCACATAAATGTTGATTACCCTGAAATATGAAAGAGGAGTTAAGAAAATTTAAGCATAGTAAATTGAGTGTGCATTAAAATATATTTAATAATGATTTAAATTAAAAAGCTATAGAAAATTAGCTGATAGTAGAGGCTTAATCATATGGCACTCAGACCTCTTAGATAGTCCAGCTTGAGGAGCTATTGACTTTGGCTCTACTCTTAATTGGCTACACTTATAAAGAAACTTCTCACTTTCATTATATATTGTTTTTGTTCTCTGAGTTAACACTATTGTGCAATCTCCCACGCAAGCAGAGGCAGCAGAAATGACCTGGAGTTAACTGATTTCCAAATAACCTTTATAACCAGATAAAGAAGTCTGCAAACATGCATGCATTCAGTGTTCTTGGAATTATTTTGAGAAAGATGATGTGGTGAAAGTCTACTGTGATATCTCAATGTAGATAATAATCTCCATAGATTCCTTTTTATTTATAGACATTCATTTTAAGTATATTTGATAAAAACTAGCACTAAAGCTCCTAATTGCAAGAAGTATTTGCTCTACAGTACTTGAAATAAATCAATTTTAATACAGCTATAGCCACAGGCATCTGGATCCCTTTTTGTTTTTATTTTTGTTTTAATCTGGTTTTGGTGTAATGAAAATGGCTTCGTGCTCATGCAGTTCCAGGTAGGACCTGTAGTGAGTACTTGCTCCGAGATCACTGGACTTGCACTCAGTTTCAGGGGACCACCGGACAAGTCACAAATTATTTTTTCTCCTCCGAAATTAATGTTTGAATTAAGAGAACCCATCTTAATCTGTTAGTAAAAATGATAAGAGATGTTTACATTCCTAAAAGTTTATTAGTTTTTGCATTTTTATTTCATGTGTGCAAATAAGTCTCAACTTCACTTTTATGAATGATTCTTCAAAGCTAAGTTTTACTTAATGACTTAAATATATGGAGAAGTATGTTTGTTCATTCTTTATACTGCAAATATTAGATACCTGCCTTTACTCTGTATATGCCTGAACATCCAACCCCCATTGATCTATAAGTTGGGGTGTTTTGTTTTGATCATATAACTCCAAATCTCCAACTTAGAAATTTTCACTTCCACTCATTCTTTCTTCTGCCTATTGAAAGCATTTTGGGGTGCCCTGTTCTCTTTTTTCAGAACTGGGAATTAAACCCTAACCTGGTACATGCTGATCATGTGCAGTCACCTGGTGCATGCTGGGCATGTGCTGTCACCGAGCTCTGTCACAAACCTTTCCTATACTTCTAAATATGGCTTCCCTGGGCTTTTAGATTCCTGGAAACTTTGCTTGGAACAGTAAGTTCTTCATCCTAAGATGTGTAAGGAGAGGAGCCAGGTGTGGGCAGAGCTGTGCCAACAACAGGGACAAGACGGCATAGTTGGCTCTGATAAGCCACTCACTGAGGGTTACAAAGGTGTGTGACAGGCATGCCCTCTGTCAACAGTTCTACATATAAAATTAGGCTCACATTGGAACCAGTCCAACTGACAAATATGTGTTAGATGAGTGAATCTCTGAAGATTACTAATAAGATTACTATATTCTGAATTGGTGTATGCTAAAAGCACAAAGTGCATCTAATTTTTAAATGGAGATGTATCTTCAAATAATAGTAACTTAAAATCCTTTCTCCATACATTATTTCATATAGCCTTTCTGAGTACTCTGAAAGGTAAGATGAATAACCCTAAGATTTTCATGGGAGAAAAGCTAAATGACTTCCAGAAACACTAAGTAGTGGCAGCAGTTACCCTATCCTGGGTGTGGTTTGTCTTCCATTGCTCTATAATTTAGGGTAACTGAAGATGGAAAGATGAGTTATCCCCAACACAGGGCTCACAGCTGACTCCTAAAGCAAAAGACAGAGCATGTTTCCTGGAAGTTTTCTATGACAGGAGTTTGTAAATATGAAGACCCAGCCTCCCACGGAAAGCTTTATGGTTAGGTTCCATGAGGAATGGACAGCTGTGGTAACAGGACTGGACAAATGGTCATCACAGAAGCAGGCCTGTGAAGAAGTTCAGCAAGGCCTAGGGTGGCTCTCCTTGTGTAAGCCAGCACCCCTCTGGAACCAGATCTGGAAGGAGAAAGCAGAAACTGCTTTCTGTCTTACTTCTGAGAAGACTTCAAGTTTTATCACTCACCTTGAGGAAGAGGAATTCAGTTTTAATGACACATCTGGAGGACAGGTGAATCAGGAACCAGAGACTTAGCTTGAGCATGCTTCTTGGACCTTGCAGCTTCCTCTTAGGTTCTTTGCATGCCAAAGTGCCGTGCCTTGTGTTCAGAGCCCCCACCTCTTTTTGTAGGTGTTAATGTAGCCCAGTCCAGCCTTGAACTCACTGTGTGGCTCAAGCTGACCTTGAATTTGAAGTCCTCCCACTCTGCCTCTGGAATACTGGCATTACAGGTGTGTGCTACCACGCTTAGCTTTCATTTCTTGTACTAGTCTACAGTGTACCTAATAGAAATGCCAAACTTTTATTTTGTTATATTACTGTTTGAGCAAATACGATAACTGCTAGATTCACTGTAATTTGGTTCTGTTAATTCATGTGTGCTATTCTAGTGCATTTCAAATTTTTGTTATATTTTTCCTCAATGTTTATTAGTTTTGTTGTTTTCCAACTTAGCAATTTTTTTATATCAAAAAAAGGTGTGCTTGAGGAGTTGAAAAGAAAACTTAGGTGATAAAGATAGCTCAGTTGGTCAAGTGCTTGTCATACAACTGTAAGTTCAAATCTCTAAAACCCACCTAAAGCTGGGCGAGGTCTCTCATGTCTCATCTTGCAACTCCTCTGACAAGTTTGGAGAGCCAAGATGGAGGATTCCTGAAGCTCATGGGCCAGCTAGCCTGGGCTACATAGCCATGAACAACACAGAGAACCAGTCTCAAGTAAGATGGGACCAACATTGAGTTTGTCCTCTGATCTCCACATTCTAGCATGGCAGCACACATGCACATACCATACATGCATCATCCGCACATTTTTAAAACTGTTTACTGCATTTCACTTTCACAAAATGACAGCACAGGACATGAGACAAAAACTTCATGTCTACTGCCAATATGTGTAGGAGAGGAGTTACCTGAGGCAACAATGAGTGAAGCAATGGTCACAGTTTTCAATATCATCTGGCAATGAGTCCTTAGGATCAAGGGTCCTATTCTAGGTCCTTATTCTGGCACTGCTGATAGTAAAGCATTGTGGGTATGTGGTTACTTATTTTCTCCACCAGAGGGTGTGTAGATACTAGGAAAGAATTTCATCAGTATCACTGCCTTAGCTGCTGTATTATACAGATGGGATCAAAAGTACTTGTCAGTTTCTAGGACTAACCCAGTCACAAATACTCATTTAGCAATGCCATTTGTCACCTGCATTGTCCTTGTTCTCCCTAGTGATGTGATAGCCAAATGTGATTAACATTTCAGTAGTGTAATAATAGTTTTTCTTCATTTTATTTTATTTATTTTATTTTTTAAATTTTATTTTATTTATTTTTTAAATTACACTCATGATATTCATTAATTACACTCATGATATTAATCACATTTGTGGTATTCATAGATTACATTCACAGTATTCATTCAATTTTATATATATATATATATATATATGTATATATATATATATTTTTAAATTTTAAATGCCGAATGTCATTTATTGAAAGGGGGAGGAGGTCTTAAATACAGGCTTACAGCACAATGGGAGGACCCCGGAGGGAAGTTTTACTGATGTTTTACAATCTTGTTTCTAATCTGTTAACGCCCATTATGCAGGATACACAGACAAGGAACTTCCCTTAAGCATTCAGGAGGGTGGAACCTGGCAGGGAATTAGCATAGGGAGGATATCAAGGTCAAGGTCCGCAAGCAAGGCAACAGTTACCCAAAACGGAGGCCAGGGCCCTACAGGTCCCCCTTTTATTAAAAAATGAGCTTCTGACTTGGGTAGCGTGGGACGTCAGCAGGTCACCTTACCCGTCATGGAGACGCCTGCCCAGGGTAATAATAGTTTATAAGAGCATTGCTGCTGTCACTGCGGTGTGCCCTGGGTTCTTTTCAGTGTGAATATCACTTGAGTGAATTGCTTACACATCATTCTCCCTGGAAATCATGTAATTTGCCTCACTGTGTTAGGTTTCCTCAATACATTATCCATTGAAATGAACCACCATAAAATTTAGCATTATTTCCTTTTCAAATTGATACTCTATCCCTTCTTGTTTCTTGAATTTCAGTTCTTGGTTCTCTTTCACCATTGCAGTCATCAGTTCTCACCATGGTCAGTTACTTTGATCTGTATCTCTCAAAATGAAATGATGATGTAAATTATAATCACCAAGGCCAGTAACAGACTTGAGTGGCAGAATTGGAAAATCAGTGGGGATTGGCCTAGGAGTTGAATACCCTAAATTCCTCATACCACCAATGTATTAGGGTCCTTCAGAGAAACAATTAACATGAGTATGCACACACACATTTAGATTTATTAAACTGGCTTACAAAATCATAAGCTGAATAGTACTACTGGGGCTTTCTGTAGCCTGGAAAACCAGTGAACCTAGTAGGTGCTCATTCATGGAAGCAGGAATTCTCAGAACAAGAGAAACCAGTGATGCAGCCATAGACCAGCGCTGAAGGTCTGGAGGCCACCTGAGGAGTAAGTGTATGTCTCCATTCAAAGGATAACTCTAGACTCTCATGTCTGTGGGCAGTGGCAGTAGAGAAAAATATGCCCACTCTGGAAGGATTAGGTGACTTTTTATTCCATCCAGCCTTCTAGGAACTTGTCAGGGACAAGGACAGAACCTCTAGTTAGTGGAAAAGTACAGACCCCCATAAGACAGGGAACTAGATCATCTTACAGTCAGGCTGCTTAGCTACAGGACATTGAATAGAGCCCTTGACCTTTTCACCCTGTAAACATCCTGCTAGCTTGCCCCACCTTATGCAGATAACAGCCTCTTGCTCCCCCCACCCTGCAGGAACTATATAAACCCTCCTGGAGAAAAATAAAGTTGCACCTTGATCAGAAATCTTGACTTGGTGTATTTCCTTTGTGTCTCCTGTCCCTAATCATTCCATCCCTAGGGTGGTCGAGAACCCGTTGAAGCCCTGCTGGACGGGGCAACTGGCGCCCAACGTGGATGAGACCACCTTTTGAGGATTTGGAACGTCGTCTCCCGGAGGAAGACCAAGGCCTTGGTGAAGTTGGTGGATCCCCCTGAAATTGCCCGGTTCAGGACGAGATCCCGGAGGAGAGTGGAGACGACGCAGGTAAGAAAGTGATGAACCATGGGACAGGCAACTTCGTCACAAGATTTATTCATTTCTGGCCTAAATGAGCCCCTCAAGACACAAGGAACTAGGGTATAAAAAAGACCTTAAAGCCTTTTTTGATTATTAATGATATTCTTAGGGTCTATAAACATTCCCCTGGCATACAAGAGGTTATTAATATAGGAGAAAAAATCTTAAAAGAAGCCTTCCGCAATGCCCCCTCCCTATGTTCCTCCGTCTACTCCCTTTTGCGGCCCATCCTTGATGACTTGGCTCCCCCTGTCCCAGACCTCAGCTCACTGCGACAGGCCCTCCAGGCTCACAGGGAACATATTGAGCTTTTAAGGGAATTGAAAACTCTTGACAACTTAAAGATCTTGCCCTTGAAGTGGTGGCTCCCGACTCGCTAAAACCATCTCAAAAGTCTGTTAAATCAAAAATTAAGCCTCAGCCTGTCCTGGCATTTCCCGTTACCCGGAGCCAGACCTCTGGGGACATATCTGAGGTAGCCGCCCAGAGCAGCCCCTCAGAGGATTTGGAAGACCAAAATGAGGAGGGGGAGGAGGAGGGAGAGGAGCCGTCATCAGAGGATCCCCCGCCAGGACAGACCTATCAAAAATTAAATTTCCGCCTTATTGAAAGGCTGAAATCCGCCTGTGCTCAGTATGGTCCTACGGCTCCTTTTACGTTAGCCTTGGTGGAAAACCAGAGTGAACGTTGGTTGTCCCCTAATGGCTGGTATTTTCTTGCCCGCGCGCGCGCGCGGCTTTTTCTGGGGGTGACTTTGTCCTCTGGAAAACAGAATTTACAGAAAATTGTCGAGAAGTTGCTCAAAAAAATATTGAACAGCCGTCCTCAAAAACTTGGACATTAAAGAAACTCCTCGGCAACTCCCCCTATGATACAAATGAAGCACAGGCAAAATTCCCTCCTGGCCTCCTGGCCCAGATTCAAAACGCTGGGGTCCGGGCGTGGAAACGCCTGCCCCAAAAGGGTTCAGCTACCACCTCATTGGCAAAGATTTGTCAGGGTCCTGAGGAGCCTTTTAGTGATTTTGTTTCTCGGTTAAATGATGCAGCAGAGAGACTGTTCGGGCCAGGCGAAAAAACGAAAGCACCTTTGTCAAACACTTGGCCTTTGAAAATGCAAATCCTGCCTGCCAGGAAGCTCTCCGCCCTCATAAAAACAGAGCGGATCTGACTGAATATGTAAGACTCTGTTCAGGTGTTGGAGCCGCCCATGCTATGGGATTAGCAATCGGTGCCGCCCTGAGGGCTTCGCAACAGCTTGGAGCCTGCACCTGTTAATTTCTAACCTATTAATATCTATACAGATAGTGCCTATATTGCCTTTTCTGTCCCCTTGTTAGAAACCTCTCCAGCCAAAAGGCCTACCTCCAATGCCACCCCACTTTTCTCCCAGATTCAACAGCTTGTCCTGACTTGCCAACACCCATTTTTTATAGGCCATATTAGAGCCCATAGTAATCTTCCTGGACCTTTAACCGATGACAATGCACAGGCCGATGCCGCCACCAGGTTAATCTTCCCTGTCATGGTTGGCTCAGTCCTACAGGCCCAAACTGCCCACAAGATCCACCATTTAAATTCTCAGACCTCCGTCTTCTTTTTAAGATCTCTAAACAACAGGACCGAGAAATTGTTAAACAATGTCCCTCCTGTGTTGTTGCTCACCCTGCCCCACATTTGGGAGTCAACCCTCGAGGCCTCCTTCCCAACCAAATCTGGCAGACAGATGTTACTCATTGCCCTGAATTTGGCAGACAAAAATTTATCCATGTCTCTATAGATACCTTTAGTGGCTTTATCTTTGCCTCTCCCCATGCTGGGGAAGCCACAAAGGATGTTCTTTCCCACCTGATTCTTGCCTTTTCTGCCTTAGGAAAACCAGCTAAGATAAAGACAGATAATGGCCCCGCTTATACCAGCACAGGCTTCAAAAAATTTTGTGATAGTCTACAAATTATTCATACCACAGGGATACCTTACAATCCCCAGGGACAGGGCATAATAGAGCGAGCCCACCAGACCCTAAAGACCTGGTTGGCTCGCCTCAAGTCTTCTAACCTTCATTTTACCTCCCCCGGAGATCAATTGAGCCATGCTCTGTTTGTTCTCAACTTCCTCACCTTAGATGCTGCTGGGCACTCTGCCGCTGACAGGTACTGGCACCCTTCTCCAGATGCCACCCGACCACTAGCCATGTGGCGAGATCCCCTCACGGGGCATTGGAAGGGCCCTGACCTGGTCCTTATATGGGGATGAGGTTCGGCCTGCATTCTTGACCAGATACATTCTGCTCCCAGATGGTTACCAGAACGCCTGGTTAGGGCTGTAAATATACCTGATCTGCCCAGGAGAGTTAGCCCCTCTCCTGAGGAAACTTCTTCTGTTTCAAATGCTGTCCATCCGGCGGCAAGCCCTCCAGGCTGCTATCCTCGCCCACAGCAACCCCCACCAGCCCTTTAGCTCTATTATCACTCTGCTCCACCCTTTTATGAAAAGAATGGCTGTTTATAGTGTGAGCTCTAGCTGTAACACTGATGGCAGAGGAAGCCCACTGATCCCATCATACGTAGTGCACCTGCAGACCACTGGGTCGGGTCGCTGTGTTGCCACTCAGGGCACCCAGGTTCCTTCCACCCAGACTAACCTATTATTCCTCAGATCAATTCCTAGGTCTCTAGGAAGAGAAGCCGCGCTGAGACAACTGCCTTGACAGGAGCCTGTTACTGACATCACCTTAGCAGTCCTTTTGGGGGTTGGAGCAGCGGGAACAGGCACAGGGGTTGCCTCTCTGGTCCTGTCCAACCAACATTACTCTGAACCTCGACTGTCCATAGATGAGGATATTGTCCAACTTGAACAGGAGATTTCTGCCCTTGATTCATCCCTTTCCTCCCTAGCTGAGATAGTTTTACAGAACAGGAGAGGCCTGGATCTCCTCTTTCTACAACAGGGTGGCCTTTGTATTGTGCTCAAAGAGAAATGTTGCTTCTTTACAGACCACACCGGGGTAGTCAGGGACAGTATGGTTAAGGTTAGTAAAGGACTAGAAAAGAGAGAAAGAATAGGAGAACAAGAGCTTGGGTGGTTCTAGAATTGGTTTTCTGCCTCCCCTTGGCTAAAGACCCTTCTTCCCTCCCTCCTAGGACCTGTTGTAAGCCTGTTCCTGGTCCTTGCCTTTGGGCCATGGGCACTTTCCTGGCTCACTCGGTTTATCCGAAGCCAAATAACAGACCTGCGGGCCAGGCAGATCCAGGTTCATTACCACTGCTTTGATATGCAGGACTCCGGGGTTGAAATTTCCCCCCATGAGAGATGCCCCACACAGACCCCTTCACTCGGGGGAGGCTGCACCTGTGTGTGGGAAAAAGGCTTACTCAAGGCATGATTGGAGTGTAGCTGGGACTGCACAGGCTGGGGACCATGGTACCCCAAAATCCCGAGAGCCTGGATTATATGCCCTGTTGCATAGCGGTTGTGCAGTAGCAGCCTTGCGCTTACCCATTTCCGCTCCCTTAAAAAACTGCACGGTCCATTGATTCCCGCACTTTGGGGACACCTGTGGTGCTTGAGTCTGGAGAGACATTCCCTCTCGGACCTTTTTCACAACCTTTAAAGGGACAGGGCCTCTGTAATCCTCCATGCAAAGCCTCTTTCAGAGCCTTCCTTTTAGACCATTCAAACCTGGTTTATGATGGCCCTTAGATTTTATTACTAAGAAGGGGGAGATGTCAGGGACAAGGACAGAACCTCTAGTTAGTGGAAAAGTACAGACCCCCATAAGACAGGGAACTAGATCATCTTACAGTCAGGCTGCTTAGCTACAGGACATTGAATAGAGCCCTTGACCTTTTCACCCTGTAAACATCCTGCTAGCTTGCCCCACCTTATGCAGATAACAGCCTCTTGCTCCCCCCACCCTGCAGGAACTATATAAACCCTCCTGGAGAAAAATAAAGTTGCACCTTGATCAGAAATCTTGACTTGGTGTATTTCCTTTGTGTCTCCTGTCCCTAATCATTCCATCCCTAGGGTGGTCGAGAACCCGTTGAAGCCCTGCTGGACGGGGCAGGAACTTATTGGATGATGCCTTTAGAGTGGGTCGCTTCATTAACCCACATGCCAGTTGTCTCTGCAAATTCCCTCACAGACATATTCAGGAGTGTGCTTTACCAGTTTCCTGGGCATCTCATCCTGGTGAAGTTAATAAACAAGATTAATTGTTGCCATAAGCTCTTAAGTTCCAATTTTCTTCTCTTCAGAATGAGGCTATCAACACCATTGTTTTGTACAGCCATTGTAGAAAAGAGTATTCTCAGCTGCCATTACCCAGTATTTGGCCAAAGGAAATAGAACACTGCCTTAAAGTATAGTCATCCCTTGTTTAATTCAGTGTGTTTCTAATAGCCAAGATAAATTATCAACCTAAGTGTCCTACAAGAGACTAACAGATAAGTTGATGTGTACATGTGACAGACTATTAGCCTTTAGAAAGAAGGAACCCTTGACATTTGTGATAACATGGTCAAAACTGGGAGATGCCATGCTAAGGGAAATAAGCCAAAGACAAATACTACATGATGTCATATGTGTAGGAATGAAGAACATGAGCTCATTGTAACAATAGAACAGTCATTGGAAGTCAGCTATGAAAGGGAGATCATCCTCACAGACTGAGTTAGATGAATGAGCTCTGAAGAGCAGTATAGTACTAAGCATATACTTGAAAATTTGTGAGTGGGTCTCATTGTTTTCACCACAGAGTTGGTATAAGATGATATACTAATTTCCTTGACTGCGGTAATCATTGCAGCTATGTGTGTCTGTCAAGATGTTACATTGCACCTTAGATACATGCAGTTTTAGTGAAACTGGAAGATTAAAACTCAGTCCTTTGCTTCTGCTTCTATTTCATAAACTTAAGCCTTCAAAATTTGCCCAACAATGCTATGATGGATTTAAAGATAGACAAATGAGAGAACTAATAAGTGAATTTAGGAAAATACAGCTTGTGCTGTTCTCTTCCTTGTAAGCTAGTTTTCTGGTAAGAAAATTTGACAAGTCTTATTGAAAACATTTTAATGGGTGTACCATAATGGTAAAGTGCCTGTTTAGTACATACAAAGGCCCTGAGTTCAGTCCCTAGCCACACACACACACACACACACACACACACACACACACACACACACAGAGTCTGGTTATGTGTAGGATACCCGGTAAAGAGTAGCATTCACATATATAGTCAATGAAAAATTTTCAGAACCGCTACAGTTTTTCTGAACCTCAATGGCTTAAAGTATGTTAGAATCCACAGGTGACTATAAAAATATGATATAAATAATAGATGAAATCATAAAATCACCATTTTGAAGCCCCTAAAGGAAATTGAGGCAGTGAT
This sequence comes from Peromyscus attwateri, assembly GCA_902168425.1. Taxonomy (NCBI): domain Eukaryota; kingdom Metazoa; phylum Chordata; class Mammalia; order Rodentia; family Cricetidae; genus Peromyscus; species Peromyscus attwateri. Next base: position 2,230 of record CABHPP010145837.1, on the reverse strand, counting down.
TATGAGTTGGTATTAAAATTACTATGTGATGAGTTGATAGGGAAATAAATTTGGTGTGATTTGCCCAATATAAAAAATATTATATTCTTATCACTAGACAATGGCAAGGAAAAATAAAGTCAGTATTATTATAATTCACTGACCAAGTCTAATGGTGTGATGAACAGCTATTGCCCACCTCCTACTGTACTGCACAGCCTGTTGTATGTATCCATCACCTGTTTGCTTGCTTGCTTTTGGCAAAGTCTTGCTGTATAGCCCTGGGATTGCAGCTATGTGCCCCTATATCCAACTTGAAACTTGCAGCCATAAAGAGGAATGAAATAACATCATCTGCAAGAAAATAATGGAGCTGATGGATAGCATGTTATAGAACATTGGAAACACTCCGGAAGACAAATGTCATGTGTTCTTTCTAATATGCAGAATGTAAATTGTAAAAATATATACATGTAGCACATGAAAATGGAAGAAAGATTGTGTGTGTATGTCTCCAAACATAAAACAAAATTCACTTATCTTCCACATATGCCTTATATATGTACAGGTATGTGAAAAAAAACAACACACGTTTATGTGAAAAAACTTTTTCTGGGGAAACACAACGCACACATATAGAACCCAAATAAGGACCCCATGACAGACCGAAGTACATGTGTCATCAAAGTCCAACTTGGTGAACAATGAGTTTTATTGGGGTTACTTACAGGAACTTGGGTGAGCGGTTATTTACAGAAGCAGATACGACTCAAAGACAGAAGCATCACAAAGCCCACCCCAGTGTAGGTGACAGCTCACAAATGCTGAAATCCTGAAGCACACTGCACGGCCTGCAGGCAGCTCAACAGGTTGGAGTGTGTCCTTTCCAGGTGCCTCAGTTTGTCTAAATCTCTTCCAGACAGCTGCTCTGGTCTCAGAATCCTCTTTGCATCTTGTCTCAGAGTGACTCTCAGCAGCTTTTACTGTTTACTCCAGGGAGGGAGGGGGCTAATGAATCTGATCAGTTTCAGGGTCTTCCTGGAGCTATTTGAGCTGTTTACCTTACTTGGCTTAAGAAGCTACTCTGTAATTTGAATATGGACAAGGTATGTTGAAAACCACAAATAATTTTGTGAAGTGATATTTTGGCTATGCAGAAAGTTTTTTTTTGAAAGATACCTTTTAAGTTTTTTAGTGTGTGTGTGTGTGTGTGTGTGTGTGTGTGTGTGTGTGTAGTGCCTACAGGGACCAGAAAAAGGTGTTGGATCCCCTGGAGGGCAGTTACAGGCAGTTTTAAGCCATTTGCTATGGATGCTGGAATGAAGCACCATCCTCAGCTGCTGAGACAGCTCTCCTACACCCCAAAATTTGTTTCTTTTAACTGTACAGTAAAAATTTCAGACTAGTGAGGTGGTGAAATGGGTAAAAGCCCCTGCCACCAAGCCTGACGAACTAAGTTTGATCTCTGGGACACATTTGGCGGAAGGAGAGAACTGACTCGATGAGTTGTCCTCTGACTGCCACAAGCACATCATTCTAAGAGCACACTCCATCTCAACATACACAAATAAATAAGTGTAACAAAAATTAAAGTAACAAAAGTGTTCTTTTAAATGTTGACTGTTGCTGAGCTGTGGTGGCACACAGTGCTCAGGAGGCAGAGGCTGGCAGATCTCTTGAGTTAAAGGCCAGCCTGGTCTACAGAATAAGTTCCCGGACAGCCATAGTTACACAGAGAAAACCTGTCTCAAAAAACAAAAACAAACAAGCAAAATAGTTAACTTTTATTAATGCAAAATGGTGGTAGTAGAGTCTAAGCTTTGGATACAGGCAAGGACTTGATACCTTAGCTTACTTAATAGCTGGTGACCTCTGTAGGACTTGCATACTCTTTGTTACCTCATCTTACTGTCCTACCTTGCCGAAAGTTAGACTTTCTGAGAAATAAGAACTATCAACTGCTGGCCTTTCCCGTTAACGCCCTGCCCATTAATTCATCTACTTTCTCCTGCTCTTATTCTAATTTGTTCCTTAATATGTTACAGTTTCAGTTTAGTTCATTTTTATTTCCACTTTTGGTTCTTGTGGTTTTTTTCTCTCTCTCTCTCTCCCCCCATCCCTCTTCCTCTCCCTCTCCTTCTCTGTAAACTGCCAAAATTATCCTTTATCTGTTTGTGATATTAAATATTCCTATTACATATTACATATGGCTGTTTCTGACAACAGACAGGAGTGGAACCCTAGTGTCTAG
>CABHPP010145836.1:0-43042 GCA_902168425.1 Peromyscus attwateri | reverse complement strand
GGAGGGAGTGGAAGAAGAATCTGAAGGGAGGAGAGGGAAGGGGAATGATTATCATTTAATTTAAATGCATTTAAAAATAAAAAAAACTCATGAGAGATCAACAATATTTAAGCTGAGTCTAAGGGTTCATCTTTCCTCAGAAACACGAGCACAGTGCCCTCTAGTGGACGCCATGGACCCTGGCTGCCGGCCGCTCACTGTTGCAGTCATTCCTTAAATACAAAGACTTTGTTTTGAGCTGAAGAAACTGTCAGCGTCTTCCTGAGAATCAGGCGCGGCTGAGGAGACGTGAAAGCAGCACCTTCCCTCCCACTCTTCCTCTCCAATCTCTGTTCACGTTGTCAGGAGGTCCCATCGATGGGAACGCCTGTGGGGTTTCACTCCACCACAGGTCATCTGTTTTCCTCTGCTCCAGAGAACTGCACCAGCAGCGTCATCCTCAGCCACACGTGGGCAAGTGTCTCACTTACTGCGGGACTTCAAGACAGCGCAGGGCTGGCCGCTCCTAAGCCCCCAAGTCAGAAGCTCCGCCTGGGATCCAGGAATTGTTTTCAGGAATGGCTTCCACATGGAGGTTAGAGAACAACTTTGCGGATGGAGTCAGTTCTCTCCTTCCACAAATATGTGGAGCCTAGGCCACTAGGCTTATCCACCAAGCTCCTTTAGCTGCTGAGCCATCTCACTGGCCCACCCTGTAATTTTTAGATAAGATACAGAGCATAGAAATCTTCATCTATTTTTAAAGCTGCATATTACTCCCTCCTATGGAAATGCCATTATCTCTAGGTGTTATTTTGGTCATTAGCTTAGCCTTTAACAGCTGAACCACCTCTTCAGTCTCCCATCTCCAACCCCCTTTTTTGAGACAAGGTCTTTCTCAATAACCTTGGCTATCACAGGACTCACTGTGTAGACCAGGCTGGCTTTGAACTCACAGAGATCCACCTACCTCTGCCTCCTGAGTGCTGGGATTAAGGGCATGCACCACCATGCAGATTGGAAATATTCTAATTCCTGATCAGTCTCTTATTGGTATGTAATATTTCTCTCAATGTTTTGATATTGTACAATATTCTGATGACTGACCTTACACATAGATAAAGTATCTATCTTTAGGAAAAATGCCTAAAGAGAAATTGGCAGGTCAGTGATGCAGAATTCAAAAAGCCTTCTAATTTTGTTAATGCCACAGAATTGCCTTCCATGGGGGGGGTTGCTACTTATTGAGGCAATATTTGCAATCATCCACTTAACCTGTTTTAAGTGGATGATAGCTCGATAAAAACACTTCGTGGCATCATAAAGAACACGCTGGACCTCCATGTCCACGTTCCTGCCATACACTGGGGAACCTGGATTTCGTGAGAGTCAGAAGAGTCTTTTGCTGGGATTTGAATTTAGGATGAAGCTGTGCCTCCCAGCAGGACTTCCATTAGCTTTGGGGGGCGGGGGTAGCCAGAAGAGCCAGCCATGTTATTTATTGGACAGTTGGAACTACCAGTCACGTTCTCGAGAGGAGACGAGTTCATCTCCGGGGGAAGAACATACCTCTGTGTGCTCGGAAGGCGGTGGTTCCTATACGTGTCTCCTACATAATTCTCATCCCCTGTGGATCAAGGAGACAGGAAAAGAGTGGAGAAGAAGGAGTCCACAAAGCAAAGGCCGGCTTTAGGACTGTCCGGCCACAGGGGGCTTGAGTGCTTGTGGAGTCCAAAGCCACAGCAGGGCTTCCCAGTTACCGATAAATAAGCCCAAATTTTGAACAAAATCCCGGGTGGATTTTAGATTTCTAAATTTACAAGTGAAAAGACTCTCAGTTACAGTGAGTAATCCCCGCAGTGGGTGGTCATCGGAAACTCCTGGGGAGTCCCAGCGGGGTCGCAGTGGCCCCGAGCTCCTTAGTGCAAACAAAAATAGCAAGAGGAAAATCCGGTTTGTAGTTTCTAACGTGTGATTTAGGACCTTCAACTTTAAAAACGGGGGATGGAGGTCTCCAAAGGTCGAACAGTGGGAAAAGAAAAGCCAGTGATCCTCCTGGGAGTGCAGACCGACGCGTTCACCCCGAGGGTGGCAGCATCGGCCTTCTGCAGCGCTCCGGGCTGGTCTGGGGTTTATTGCGGTCTGCTCTGCTTGAAATCTAAGAACTGGAGTGACTCATTCAAATGGAGCCGACCTGCTTCTCCTTCCTGCTTAGTACTTGTCTTCTGCTTTATGGGGAACATTATGATAAACATTAACTTAAGCAAGCCAAATGGAAAGCTTGATAAAGCATTGCTTTTCCGTCTCAAAGTCCCTGTTCGCTCGCTGGGGGCGTGCTTGTCAAAGGCCCAGAGTCAGAGTGTTGATCCATTGCCTCGGCCCTCCTCCTCCTCCTCTTCCTCCACCTCTCCTTTCTCCTTCTCTTCCTCTTTTATTTCTTACTTAGCTTCTTTTTCACACTTTTCTAGACAGCCACCGTTTAAATCCTCACATTTTAAAAAGGGTTTCGCCTCCCTTTGTCCGTGCCCTGCTGGAGACTGATTTACCCTGGACTTTGAAAGGCCCTCGGCATCCTTTGGCTGCCCAGGGCTCTGACTGATTTTCCCAGTGGAGCCCAACCGTCTTAGCCTCCCTCAGAGGATCTTTCCTTCTCTTTGTTCAGTTAGACTCAGCCTCGAACACCTGCCTTCCAAGAGCCTCTGTAGCTTTTCCACCTGCTGCAGCCTGGGACAGGACTGACCAGCAGCCTTGGTGACAGTGGTGTGACAGGCTCGCACATGAGAGGAAGCCACCAAACTTTGTCACCTTCTGTGGGAACTACTTCAAGGCCACCCGGCAAGACTGGAGGCACTTTCATAGACACGCTCCCTTTTGAGGTTTTGAAACAAACAAACAAACAAACAAACAAACAAACAAAAACAACTGTGCATTTGCTGTGATTATGGATAAAATTCATTTATTGATGCTCTTATTTTGTTACTTCTGCTTTTCACACTTTTGTTTTTTAAATTTCATTGTGTGTATTCATTGTACATAGTACTAGGTTATGTCAGGACGTTTTCATAGTATATATATTTTTTATATTTATTTATTTCATGTGTGTTAGTTATTTACGCTGTTACCCTGCAAGGAAATGTCACGAAACACGACAGAATCCGCTGATAGAGTTTATTGGGGGGACAGAGGGAAAGTGAGTGCCCGCACGGGAGAAAACACGTGTGAGGAAGGGGCTTGGGTCAGTCATGGCGGCTCTTTATAAGGCGGGGCGTGTCCAGGTAGACGTAGATGACGTAGCCATGCTGCGCGCCTGCGTGGCTACGTGACATCACGGATCCCGGTCACGCGAGACGCCTTGACCCGGAAATGGCTATCTTGACCTGGAGTTCGCCAGGCGGATGTGTCCGGGTGGTCGCCTTGGTTATCAGACGCCTTGAACCGGAAATGCCTATCCTGACCTGGGATTAGCTGGGCGGGTGTGTCCGCCGCAGCATGTCCGACCTTGGGGCGTGTTGTGAACCCTTCAATGTGCATTGGTGTTTTGCCTTCATGTATGTCTGTTTGAAGGTGTCGGGTCCCCTGGACCTGGAGTTACGGGACAGCTGAGAGCTGCCATGTGGGTGCTGGGTATTGAACCTGGGTCCTCTGGAAGAACAGCCAGTGCTCTTAACTAGTGAGCCATCTCTCCAGCTTCCTTCATAGTATGTGTTATGCATTGAGCATGTTGCTCTTTTCATGTGTTTTCTGTCTCTCTGGTGTCTCATAGATTATGGTTTTTCAGCCTTCTGTTTATAGGTTACACACTCTATTTGTTTTTAATTTTCTAACCTTTACATTTTTTAGTGCAACCTAATGTAACTGTAAGAAAAGTAAAATATGTTGATTCTGCTCACAAACAGACAGGGAATCTTAAAATAATGTACCCACAATCACTCCCTCTCGGGTGCAAAAACTAACAGGCAGAATTGTGAGCCTACCTTTTTCATTGAAAAATAGTTATTTTTAAAAGTTAATAGCTAAACACATGCACAGTGTCTGTGTGTCTCACGCTTAGTTTCTCTGATCTATACCTGATAACTGGGTTATACCGGGCCTTTTGAGACCTAGAACTCTATGTGGTGGTGTGGTGGTGCTTTCTGCTCACTCTTGCCCTTGGGATATTGTTTCTGGAAATGTTTTGTCATCTTTTTTTTTTTTTTTATAAGCTCACATTGGATAGCCTTCAGAGACTTGATCAAAACTGTTTCCAGAGATGACGTCCACATGACCTCAGGGTCTCACCATCCGGACGTCAGTCTTATTTGCAGATTTTAAATTTCTCTGACTGAGTGAAAAATGCTAATTTGAATTCCACATCCCAGAAAGAACAGGCCTCAGATTACAGGTTCTTGGGGAGAAAATTATTACTCATATTGTTTTTCCCACTGATAGTTTTCTTTGTATCGGTTTGCCTCAGGCGGATTTTCCTGAACTGATCCTTTCAATGATGACGTGACATTTGCAGATGGCCTGGTTCTATGTGAGGAGTCTTAGGTTTAGCTCCCCTACTTAGTGTGACCCTAAGGCCTACCTTCTCATTCCTGTGGTCTTTAATTCTCAGTGCATTAATTCCCAGTCCACATTTTCACAAATGCTAAAATACATAAACATCTTCCAAATCGGTACTTAATATTCTGTAATTTTATGGGAATGTAGTTTGTTAGTAGACTGCTTGCCGAGTGTGCATGAGGCCCTGGTTTAATCCCCTGCACCCCATAAACTGGATGTAGTGGCGCACATCTGTAGGGCAAGAACAGATGTTGCTGGTGGAGAAGTGAGGGTAGGCTCTAGGTGAAACTAGGCGGCTCAGAGGTGAGCACTCTGGGTCAGCCTGGGATGTTTTGCTTTGCATAGTTACGGAGGAAATGCACACAGTTAGCATATCTAAGAAAGAACAAATGCCAGCCTGCTGCACTGGTGTGAGGTTGGGTGTGAATGCACAGTCAGTGCACTGTGGACCCACCACAGCCATGCCAATGGACACTGCTGTTTTTTCTAACACAAAGTAGTCACATGAGGAGGGGGCGGGGTTGCATTTGAAGTAATGTGATGGCTATCATTTTCCTTTTTTTCAGACATTATCTGGGAAGACTTGTGTGTAAGGAACACGCACCCTGCCTGGCCTGTTTTGCATTAGTTCTCAGACAGCCCTGATTTTGTTTAATAGTTTTTAAAAACTCTGTTCTTCCCAATTTGCCTTAGTTTCTTGAATTCAGTAATACATTAAAAGCTAGTTTTGCTGAAATTTATCCTTGAGCTGGATGTGCTTAGTGGAGTGGCATTTGGGGAACAGCTGGCCCTCCCGTCGTCTGTCTTCTGGCCCTCCATCCTGCTGCCGTAGAGCTTCTGCTACCTGTGAGGCATCGGAGACAAGAAGGAGTACTGTGAGGTTGGGTCAGTTCACTGGGAAACATTTGAACACTTGCCTTAACATCAGAGGATAAATAAAAAAGTTCTGGGAAGACCGTTCTGTGGATAAGGTACCTGCTGTTCAAGGTAAGGAACTGATTTCGATCACCAGAACCCACATTAAAAAAAGAAAAGACTGGCTCTGTGACACACATTCTTGTAAGTCCAGTTTTAGGAACTGGAGACAGGTGGATCCCCCGGGGCTGGCTAGCAAAGCCAGCTCGGCCTAAGCAGCGAGCCTCCGATCAGTGGCAAACCGTCTCAAAACAAAACAAACAACAACGACAAAAAACAAGGTGAACAGTGACCGAGGAACGGTACCAGAAACTGTCCACTGGCCGCCACATGTCCAAGTACACGTGTGCACCTGCATTCACAGGTCTATCTGTGCCACAGCGTCAAAAGGCAAAGATGGGAAGGAACACAGAAAGAAGTTCAAGAAGACTAAACAGGCAAGAATTCCCTAGCAGAGAGGACCAGGAGCTGCTCTCTGAAGCAGGGAGACCAGAAATGGCATGTCAAGTGTTTCTAAGTTAACCTCACAGACCACAGTAAAGCACCACTTACAGGACAGAATCATGGGACAGGGATCAGACTGCCACCGTTTTCCTGGGTCCAGCAGAAGGGAGTTTGGAGTCAAATGAAAGCTTTACTTGTGTTGGTGAACTGAGGGGATGGAAGAAAGCATAGCAAAGTCTCAGAACTCCAGTGTTATCACAAGCCCTTCCTCTGCCCTCCACGAGCCAACCAGCCCCCCTGCCTCTAGTTAAATTGGCACTCACCTACGTCTTCTGGGAAAATAAATTCTTGTGAGTGGCTCGCTATGGATTTAACAGCAGATTGTTTCCTAAGAACTGTTAGCATTTTCCCCATTTCAGTTCTCAGGTTCCCAGGGCCTGTGGGGAGCCACACGGTGAGTCACACTTTATTGTGATCAGGATAATACTGGCTCCGCTCCAAGAGGTCGAAAGTCTGATTTTAAATGGCATCATTTAAGTCCGACAATGAGATCCTGTTGGACTTTCAGATAGTCAAATAAAAGCCTACACAGGAGAAATTCATTCTTAAAAATGAATTACTCTTAAATTTCTCTGCTTTAACTTAGTAACATATAAGAACACTCATCATTTCTAATGAAAATGTGACCTAATCAGCCATCCAGAGAATATGTCCCTAGCATGCCATGTTAAGATTGAAAAATACAGTACATCTTAAAAGGGGAATCATAAAGTGATCTCCCATCTGTGAGTTCCAGTGTCCTGGAGAACAGACCGGCTGACCCTGAGAAATGGCTGTGGTGCCTGCCACAGTCAAAGGTATTGCTGGAATCTAGGTGAGATGTGTTTCTCTGACCATGAGACTGGTTTAGAGATGGTGGGGCACTAGAGACAATGTCTCTCCATGGGCTTCAGGAACTCAGATGGTTCCAGCCCTGCCACAGGGCATGCTGACTAGAGAAGGCGGAAGAGGTGACCTCGAGCATCATTGGGCCTCAGGAATTGCACAGCTTCTTGGGGAGACCAAGTACTTTCTACCAAGGTCTCCAGCTTCTCAGAAGACATCTGGACTTGCATTTAAAAAGAGACAAAAAGGAATGCCTTTTGCTTACAAAAACTACACACACACACACACACACACACACACACACACACACACACATACACACACACTCTGTAGAAATATCAAGAGGCAGATAAGATCCAGACAGCAGCTGATATCTGTTCCCCTGAAACCACAAAGCCATGCCCCAGAGCCTTCAGGTTAGAATGTGTGGAGGGCTCAGCCGCCGTACCACCTGCACGATCCATGCATCAGCTAATATCTATTCTCCTAAAGCAAGGAGCCATGTTCCAGAGCCTCCAGAAGGGAATGTGTGGAGGCCTCAGCTCAGGGGCTACCTGCCTGGTGTTTGTCCCTCCTGCCCACGGTGTCTAGTGTGCCTCCACCATGCCTCCTCTGCCTTGCACCATGTCCCCGGGAGCTGGCATTTTTGCCTCTGCCTCAGTTTCTTTGTCCTTTGACTTCTTGGCTGGATTTTGCAGGTGGAAGTACCTGCAGATCAGTGGATGGAAAGAGAAGAGATGCTCATTCCCTCTGCTTCCTCACTACCTTGCTCTGACTCAGTGGTACTCTCTACAGTCTCATGCCAGGCAGCCTTTCTTCCAAGATGCCAAACTCTGTCATGTGCCTTAAGGATCAGAAGAACAAGACTATCACTGCCCGAGGGGCCAGCCTCCAGGAGCACAGGGCTCAAAGGGAATCCATGGAGTCAGTCCTTACTATGACTTTTTATCTGAGGGGGTAAAGGGAAAAGACAATCTCTTGATGACTTCCTTCAGTCCTTTTCGTTATTCTTCTTTTGCATTCTCTATTTTCCTGGTGATTTCCTTCTCTCATTCTTGATGTTTTCCTTCTAACTCTCTCAGTTTTGATGTTTTCCTTCTAACTCATTTTAACTCTCTCATTCTTGACGTTTTCCTTCTAGCCCATGTTAACTCTATCTTTATTCTTTCTTACAGCTTATATACCTTAGCAAAATCTTTCAGGCAATATAAAAATGAAATGTAGTTAGATTCTGTTTTTCAAGTGAATGATTACAATGAATACAAGTAAAAAACAGCATGTTATCCATATCCCTTCCATGACTAAACATTTTACATATTACAGGCGAAAAACAAATTATCCCAAGAACCCACATACATTCATACTCAAGCAACTTGTTATCGATTAACAGTGTACAAACAAGCAAAATATTCTTTTACTGGTAGGATGTGTGTTGCAGTTACAAAGAAAGGGCCAATCACTTTATTACTTACCTTGAAATGTAATCTTATAAGGAATCACGAATCTAAACTTTTATGTATGAATAAGAATCAGTCAGCTCTACTTTAAATCTTTAGGGTACATACTCACTCATCAATAGTTTTTTTATATCAGGAGATTGAGGGTAAAAATGGGTATAAGGAATTAATCATCACCTTTGGTCATCAACCAATCCTAGGAAGGAAAGTACATCAGCTAGTAATAATTGAGCTGCTTTGTTCTTGTTCCCTGACTTTAATGAGTTTCTCATTCAACTATGTGCTTTTCTAAAACTTTAAATTGTCTTCTTTGGTTTTTCACCTCAAAGCTATTTGACAAAAACATCTTATTCTAACTTTAAATTATTTTCAGAGCTTTGTTTCAGCTATGACAACTCTGAAACCTATGAACACATCTCCCAACATTAAGGTTAAAAGAATTTAAGCTAGCTGGGCTACTGGGACTCAACTGTTTTTCTTAATCATTAATCTAAGCCACAGTCTCTATGACTCCTCAATAGAAATTCATGTGTTCTAGCTGTGTGACACTTTCTTGTTTTATTTTTTTATCATCAAAACTCTATTTAAACTAACATTATTATTACCAATTAGACAGTAGAGCTTCAGAAGAAATCATCTTCATAATAATCCACAGGCAAAAATGCCCGGTAGAATGGAATGTTTCCATGAGATAAACATACGACATTACAGGCAATGGGAATCTCCCCATACCCATTCACACCATGCCAGATACTAGAAAAAGATAACAGCAGCAAACAGGTAAAGGCACAGCAGAAGCAAAAGACGTTCAGGGGTCTGTGGTCTTGGGGCCTTGCCTATCCAAGATTCACCCACCAGGAATTTTCCTCCTGGTGGGCTGACACCTAAACTTCAATTGCCACCTGCTGCTCCTCTGACATGGCCCCTAGCATAAGACCCTTCTAGAAGTCTGAAGGTGTTTCCCCTTCCATTGCAAGTTGCCCTAACATCTCATCACTTCCAACTTCCTCCTTAGACTCTTCAATTGAACCCTCAAAAGGTATCATCCTTCTATCTCTGTATGTTGACCAATATAAATGCTTTCCAAGAGATTTTTTGGAATGACTGAAAGTTTTATGGGTTCATGTGAATTGCTAGTCCAGAATTCCTACTTCTTTGTTTTACATTTCTAATGACAAACAATCTCTTTAGTAGTTTACAAATAAAGCACACAGAAGTAAGTCATTAATAAACACAGTGAAGTTTGCTACAAAGTTCAAGATGATGGGAAGTAGTTTTACCAGACACCTACTACATAGTCAGTTACTTAAATATTCACATTAAATACAGATAGCCTAATGCGTAGTACTATAGGTCTAGAGCTAATTGCATGGGCCAGGCATCAGCTCTACCGCTTTGGAACCACAGTGTAATCTTCTGTCACATTATTGATTTTCTATGGGCTACAATTCCTTCCTTCTCATTCCCTTCCTCCATCCACGGCTTCTTCCATTCTTGCCCTCCTTCCTCTCTCTGACTGTTGTACTTAGATATGGTTTGGGTATGTCCTCCAAGGGTTCATGTCATATAATTTTGGTCCCCAGTAAGGGGATATTAAAAGCTGGTGGGATCTTTAAGAGGTTAGATCTTGTATTTACAGACAATATGATCCTATATTCAAAATACCCCAAAGACGCCACAAAATGCTTAGATCTAACAGACACTTCTAGCAAAGTGATGGGATAAAAATGATGAAGGAGGAAGGAAATTAAATTTAACCGAGGAAGTGAAAGATTTCTTCAGTAAGAAGTATAAAACACGAAAGAAGGAAATTGAAAAAGACACCAGAAGATGGAAATCCTCTCATGTTTTTGGATTGGTAGAATTAAAGTTTTGAAAGTGGCCATAGTATCAAAATACTGATAGATACAATGCATTGTCAAATATTGATAAATACATTAAAATCCCAATCAATGTCCTATGCCACTGTTTCCAGAACCAGAACAAATAGTCTAATGTTCATGTGGAAGCAGAAAAGAATGATGTTGCAGCTGCCACAATACCTACTTTCAAACTATACTACAGAGCCTTAGTAACAAATACAGTACAGGACTAGCTCTAAAACAGACAAAAAGATCAATGAAACAGAAGGAGGGCACAAGGTAAGTCCCATAGCTACAGCCATCTGATTTTCAAGAAAGGTGCCAGAGACACACATCAGAGGAAAGACAGTCTCTTTAACAAATGGATAAACTAAATACCTACATGTAGACGTGTGAAATTTTTCCTTTGTTCTGTTTTTAACCCAAGCTCAGAAAGACAGTGACCATGTTTTGCCTCTCATATGTGATTCTTAGATTCTAATTTTTATACATGTGTATTTATATGGGAGTAAGTTTGGGTATAGGTTATGAAACTAGAAATGAGACCACAGGATGAGAAAAAGAGGTTTTAAGGAAGGAAGACATCAGGGTACTTGAACACATGTGACATGGGAGTTGAACGGGGAATAATTCAGGCAGAGGGGTACAAGTGGAAGGCAGGGAGATGGGGATTAACCGAAACAATGGACGTGTGAATGCCTACTACTTCTGTGCTAATTAAAACATTTAAAAACAGTAAAATTTGATCCCCATCTCTTACTTTTCAGATATTAATTTTAAAATGGATCAAATACTTTAAGACTTGAAGCTTTGAAACTACCAAAAGAAAACATACGGAAAATAGTTAAGAAATAGGCATAAGCAAGGACTTTCTGAATAGGGCTCCAACAGTCCAGGAAATAATAGCAAGAACTGACAAATAGAGCTGCATTAAATTAAAATGCTTCTGCATAGCAAGGGAAACAACAGAGTGAAGAGATAGCCTAAAGAATGGGGTAAGTCTTTGTCAGCTATTAATTTAATGGAGGTTAACATACACATATATATACATATACATAGTGAAATTAAGAAATTAAACAACAAAATAAATCATATGATTACCTAGCAGACCAATGACGTGAACAGTTTTCCAAAAAGTACAAATGTGCAACAAAGGAAACAGCTGAAGAGATGGGCTGAAGAACAGGAGAAAACCCTTTGCTAGCTCTCTGATAAGGAATTAATTTCTATAATATACAAAGAACTGAAACAAAACCAGAACCTAAGTGATAAATAAAATAGCTAATGAGATGAGCAGAAAACTCTCAAAAGGTAGACTACAGATGGCCAATGACTACATGGAGAAATGTTCCTCCTCACTAACCATGAGAGAAATGCAAATCAAAACTACATTAACACTCCATTTTACCCCAGTCAAACGGTGTTCGTCAAGACAGCAAATAACAGCAAATGGTGATGGGGATATGGACAAGAGAGTCCTTTGTACACTTCAGGTGGAAATGCAACCTGGGTCAACAACTATGGGACTCATAATGGAGGTTTCTCAAAAAATTAAAAATAGTTCTAAATGCAACTCCTGGGCATTTATCTGAAGGATTCCATATCAACACATGACAGAAACACTTGCACATTAGTTCATAATGGCTAAATTATGGAAGTAACCAAGGTGTCCAACAATAGAAGAATACATACAAAAAAGTATTCTACACAGTGGAATTTTACACATTTGGAAGAAGAAGAAGAAGAAGAAGAAGAAGAAGAAGAAGAAGAAGAAGAAGAAGAAGAAGAAGAAGAAGAAGAAGAAGAAGAAGATGAAGTCATGCCAAATTCAGGAAAATGTATACAACTGGAGATAATCATATTAAGTGAATTAAGCCAATCTCATAAAGACAAATATTATACATTTTCTCTCATGCGTGGTTTCTAGATTATGTGTGTTCATGTTTTTTAAATTGTTTTTAAGATTTATTTATTTTTAGTCTATACATAAGTCTTTTGCCTGCATGTATATCTGTGCAACTCATGTGTTCAAATGTCCTCAGAGGACAGAAGAGTGAATAAGATCTTCTGGAACTGAAGTTACAGGCTGTTGTGAACCACCACGTGGGTGCTGGAAACTGAATTCAAGTCTTCTGAAAGAGGAACAAGTGTTTTTAACTGCCGGGACATCTCTCTAGCCTATGGCATGCATATATGCATGTATGACATAAAAGAAGAAGTGAAATTATATAGGGATACAATGGGACTAACGGGAGGTGGGAAGGGAGTCTGGGTTAGGGATGTGGTGGTTTGAATAAGAATGGTCCCCATAGGCTTGTCTATTGAATGCTTAGTCACCAGTGCGTGACCCTATTTGAAAGGATTGGAAGGACTAGGAGATATGGCCTTGTTGGTAAAAGTGTGTCACTGAGGGTGGGCTTTGAGGTTTCTGAAAAGCCCGTACCAAGCCCAAGCGCAGAGTCTCTCTCCCTCTCTCTCTCTCTCTCTCTCTCTCTCTCTCTCTCTCTCTCTCTCTCTCTCTCTCTCTCCTGCCTACAGATCAGGATGTAACTCTCAGCTGCTGCTCCAGTGCTATGCATGCCACCATGCTTCCTGCCATGATGATAATGCATAAACCTCTGAAACTGTAAGCAAGCCCCCAATTAAATGCTTTCTCTTATAATAGTTTCCTCTATCTTGGCGTCTCTTCACAGCAATAGAGCAGTGACTATGACAGAGGCTATAGAAAGAAATATGATCATTATATAATATTTGCTTGTACAAAACCATAAAATGCATTAATTAGAAGTGAAAATGTGTGAGCAGTGGTTCTAGAGTTCTAAACACTTGGGTTTTCTACTCATAGAGCATGCACGTTCAACTCTGTTGTGGATGTGATCCCCTCTCATTCAGCTCATATCAGCTTACTGAGTGACAGGGGAGACATGAGGGCCCATGAAAGGCAGGAACTCCTGTGTAAGGCATTAGATTGTGGGTTCACAAATGGGGCCCAAGGTCATATTGTACATGGCCCTAGGAGTCAGTTTGTACCACGGTAGTAAACACAGTCCCAGGAACCAAGTGTTTTCAGTTGAGTTAGAGATCTCAGCCACAGACACCATTGTAAAGGCTTGTGGTCCACTCCAGAAAAGACTTAACTTGTGTCCCTCAGAGACTGAGGACTTTGCTGTACATAAAGCCATCGCAGAAAGCTGTATTTAAACCACTGGGTTCTGCCAATTTTGTGCATTTAACCTAATCTCTGTGGTGATACACAGCCATGAACTTAACCCCCGAACATCTCCAGAGTTCTATGCTGCCTATTCCACTTGCTAACACACTTTCATTTTTTGATTCCCCCACCCTCTGACACCTCAAAATAGTCAACCACACAAACCATTTGCTCCCTTTGCTTCTATTTCTAGAGTGTCTTTCCTTTGGGCAGGGCCAATGGAACAGGTGCAAGAGTTGCTGTTTCGTGCATCTGTAACCGGAAAATAAAACAAAACCCGCACATTTGAGAGATGTGGGAGACCAGCCAGGAACCACTCCCATGTGGCTCTTAGCAGGTGACCTTGGAGGGCACCAAGTGGGCCTGTGTTTGGGGACCATCTCAATGACGATAAGATGAAGGATTCTTTTCTGCGTGTGTTGACGTTCCTCCCAGAGAATTCAAGTGCTGGTTGAACTCTTAAGGAGCTAGCAGGGTCAGACAGAGTGACAAGAAATGAAAGCTCAATGCCTTTCTGGGTTATTCACTGTTTTGTGCAGCACTAGAACTTTAAAGAACTTTTATCTCATCCTACCAACTGCCTGATGAAAGACACTGCTAACAAAACAAGACAAGAAGAGAAACAGTTACCAGGGCTCTCAGGGACATTCAAAAATCAAAAAGTTTATTTCTTCTTTTCCAGTCAGAGGCCCTGTGGACTCAACTAAATACTAGTTAGATGGAAATGCTGTGGGGGCGGATGGGAGGACACCATGTGCTTCTCTTGTGCAATCCAGTAATCCAACCTCCTGGTGGCCACCGCAGTGGTAACCACAGCAGGCCACCTGTGTCTGTAAAACACCCGCACACCCAGCTTGCGTCTCTAAGATGCAGAATAGAAGGAAGGGCCAGTGTGGAGTCAGATGGACAAGTCAGCATGGCATCTTACTTTATAAGTGGTAGAAACATCTGTCAAAGTCCATGCTAAGCTAATTTTTAACCCCACTTTAAAATTCCTTAAGGTAACCCCATTTTTCCCCAGAAGTAAATCAAGCTTTGAGAATCTGGTTTACAGAATGTGACCTTAATTATTGTTATTAATTAATTAATTTACTATTATTATTTAATAAATAATAATCCTATTATTGTTACATTATATAACATTAAATAATCTTATTATTTAATGATAGATATTTAACAATTAATAAGATTAATAACTGCAATTATATTTATATAATACATTATATAATTTGTTTTATATTATATAATATATCATAATATATAAGAATATAACATAAAATGATTATAATAAATAATAATAATTAATAATAAAATTATTAAAATGCCTTAGACTCACCAACGCCTTCAGGGCAGGCTTTTCAAATGCTGAACTCTCCCGCTGCCTCCTCACTGCTGATGGCAGTACTCTGTGATTCCGGTTCGGAGCAGTAAACTAGAGGCTCCAACTTAAGGCTGTAGTCTTCCCCTGCACACAGCTCTACCAGGATGCAGAGTCCAAGCTCAATGCATCTTTTGTGAGGTTATTGCTAACTTCTTCCTTTACACCTTCATCTTGGTGTGTTCTGAGGTTCAGAGAGAATCAAGGGTGTCACTGTTGGGAATGTGTTCTAGTTACTCTGGGTGACAGGCAGGGTGAAAATCCCACTTTCTACTCCCCTCTTTTCCAGAGCGGCCATCTGTTCTAGGAGCTATCATCTGTCCAGGAATACCTGCAGGGAATATTTTTAGACAATGTTTGTCATGAACTATAAGTAGGGATGACCCAGAAGAGAAGTTAAAGACGGTTTAGTAAGTTGAAAGTGGTGCCAAAGGCCCACAGTCCCAGCATTCAGGAGGCTGAGCAAAGAGGATAAGGCCTTGGCTACACAGCAAAGTCAGTCAGCCTGGGCTACATAAAAAGACATTGTCTGTCTAACAAAATTAAATAAATTATAAATTTACTGATCTTTATATCCTTCCCCTACTCTGAACAGTACTGCATAAAAAAAGTAATAATTACTCATATTGTTGAAAAAAAGTAGTACTTATTTTATTAGTGTTGCTTAAGCAAATCACTCTTTTCATCACTCTTTTGGCCACCTTAAAGCCTTCACTAGCTAACAGCACATTTCTCATGCAATGTTTATGAAGCAGCCTCTGGGACAACCAACCAGGAATGCAGGGTGGGCAGAGCATGGCCATTCCTCACAGGACTCACTCATCAGCACAGAGAACAGAAGCTGTAGTCAGAGTACAAGCAGGATGAAGTGCTGAAGGAGAGATACTGATAGAATGACATGGGAGTTAGCTGAAAGGACGGGTGACTACATCTGACAGTGCGGGAGTTTAGTGCCTTGGAGGTATCCAAACAAGGGCTTGATGGTGGGGAGACTTTGCCATGTACAGGGAGGCCTGGTAGGGAGACCCAGAAGCATGGAAGTAGGGGATTGCATGAATGTCTTCAGGACACAGGAAGAAAGATATATGATTGTATGAACATGAGGGTATTTCAGAACAAGAGGAGATAAGGAGTTAGATCCTGCTCAGTTACAGGCTATAAGTTCAAATATTATTACATGTAGTTGTGTATTTCACAGAATCTGATGGAATGATACTATTATTACCCCCAATCCATAAATAAGGAAACATGTATAAAAGTTAATTTATCTTGCTTCCTAGTTAGACTCATGTTGAAAGTAGGCAGGACACAAGTTCCTGAATCTTTGGGTTAAGTTAGCATTATCTATAATCCCTGTTGAGTCCCATGATGCTAGATACTAACATGGCTGTATCTACTTCAGTGTGTTGGCTAGTAGCCCTGGTGATTCATAACACTGCAAAGTGCATAGAAACACATCTAAACCACATTTAAAAGTCAGATTTGCAAGTCCGAAAGCTAATCATGCAGCGTATCACATGAGGATATTACATGACTGTATCACTTGCAGGCACAGCATCATCTATCATCGTGTCCAAACTGCCATGTTGCAAAATCACATTACTTAAGACGGTTGTCCAGACAGTGATTTGTGGCTCCCAAACAGTCCTGTAAATAGCAAGATCTCTAGAGGTATCTTGTTAATTGCTTCATTTAATTAAATAGCATTTTCATACTCATTTCCAATAGTTTTGTTAGCATATTTTAGTTGTACATAATAAAGGGTTTCATTAATTTTTTTCCATTCATGTGTATAATATGCTTTTTGTTCAAACTCACCTCCTCTATCAACTCTTTCTGCTTTTGCCTCCCTGTCTTAGTAAACATTCTATTGCTGTGAAGAGACACGATGACCATGGCAACTCTTATAAAGGAAAGCATTTAATTGAGGCTGGCTCACAGGTTCAGAGGTTCAGTCCATTATCATCACGGTGGGGAGCATGGAGGCAGACATGGTGCTGGAGAAGGAGCTGAGAGTTCTACATCTAGATCTGCAGACATCAGGAAAAGAGAGAGCCACGGAGCCTGGCTTGGATGTTTTGAAACCTCAAATCCCACACCCAGTGACACATTCCCTCCAGCAAGGCCACACCTCCTAATCCTTTCAAATAGTGCCTCTCCCTAGGCTTTTAAATATATGAGCCTAGGGAGGCCATTCTTATTTAAACTGTCACAGTCCTCAACACCCCCCCCCCTTCCTTTATTCCCTCTTACTCCTAAGTAAAGATGTAATACTTGTTTTTGTGAGACTAGCTCATTTTACTTCCCACGAGGATCTCCATTTCCACAGCCAGTCTTTGAGCTATTGTGGCAAAGAAGCCAGAGTGGTAGGTGCTGCTGCTGTGAATGATTGACTTGGCTCACTCAGGGCGTGTAGAGAGAAAACAAAATTCCAAAAGATGAAGAGCATGAATAAAGAGAGAAGAGTCAGATCCCAGAGAATAAGTTTGATTACATCCTAAACATCTTGACTGAACACATTTGTAATTATTTAAGTTATTGCCTAAACTGACAATGGTTTGTAGCAGGAGCAAGCCCATGAAACCAGAGTTCCCCAAGGAAGCCAAATGTGTTGTCTTTGTACCGTTATTAATAACATGGGTATTTTGATGAAACATAAGTCCTATGTTATGAACATTTGCACCCCACCTCTACCCCATTTATCGCTTCAATTCTGACTTCCAAAAGGAGGTAGTAGGACTTGCCCTTTTGGAAACTGATTAGGTCATGACAGGTTAGGACTTTATAAACAGGCCCATGGAAGTCTACCTATTGCTTCTACCATGTGTGAAGGAATACACAGGGAGAAAACACCATTTCTAGGAACCAAGAAATGACCCTTCAGAACACTAAATCAGCCAATACCCTGGTCTTGGACACCCCAGCCTTCATAGCTGTGAAACAGAAATTTCTGTTATTTATAGAGTCTATCCCTGCAAGTGTTACCGGAGGGAGTGGTATCCTGACTTGTCAGGATGTCAGTCTACACCTGAAGCTGCGGTCCTGTGGGGGATGGTCTCTCAGCAGGATGTGGCAATCCTGCTTCTCTCTGAGAGAGAGCCTTTATGGTTGAGCTCTGTTCCACCCCGCTAAGAGAGTTTCCCAGCAGAGGTATCCGTTTTTCTTCTGCTCTGCCTCCTAACGGAGTTTCCCAGCACTGCTCCACATCAGCAAAAGAAAAGCTTCACCCAAAACTCTTTCAAGAAAGAGATTTATTTGGGAAAGAGGAGTCCAGAAGAGCAGCTGCCTCTGTCAGGGTGGAGGACAGCTACAAACTGAACAGGCAGAGGGGCTTATGTAGGGCTTCTTAGGGTGGAGTTTTTCCAGGGAGAAGATTTTCAGGGAGGGAATTGGTCAGATTTCGATCCCTTTGAGCTTGGACAAGCTCAGATTGGCTAGATTTCGTGCTCAGGGATTGGTTGGTTTTCCTGCTCAGGGATTGGTTGGTTTTCCTGCTTCAGGGGTTGGTTGGTTTCATGTTCAGTTGGTCAAGGGCAGATTTGACTCTGGTTTCAGGGCCAAAGTTATGTTTCTTACACTGGCCTTTTCTAACCTTTTGGCTCTAGTTTCAGGGCCAGGTTACACTTTTACCCTGTAACCAGAGCTAGTTTCACTGGCTCTGGTTACAGGGTAAAAGTGTGTTTCTTTGACTCTGGTTTCAGAGCTAGGGTGGGTTTCTTTGGTCCTGGTTTCAAGGCCAAAGTGTTTCTTTTACTGGTTCTGGGTTCAGGGTCAGGGTGGGTTTCTTTCACTGGCTCTGGTTCAGGGCCAGGATGGGTTTCTTTGGCTGGCCTTACCCTACAATCCCATCTAGTTTTGTTATGGCAACCAGAAAAGTCCCAAGACAGAAGGGATCATGCATCTTCTAACACTGTGCAATTTTAACCCTTATTATTGACACAGCTAGACAAACTACTCACTGGGATAAACGAATTGATTTTCTTTCTTTCTTTTTTTTTTCTTATTAAGGAAAAATAAATGAAAGGAGTTTCTTTTAGAATGGACAACAGTGACATCTCCCTGCATGTGGAATTTTCCCACGAAAGACCTGAGGTGCACAATCTTGCTGCCCCCTTCTGGTTATTTCCTAGTGGTCAATGAAATCGCTTGCTCAAAGGTATCATTGAAAAGTTATAATGCTCACTGTCAAATCCAACTCCAGAATGCTGTCTCTGGGCATTGCATAAGAACACTATTTCCGGGCTGGAGAGATGGCTCAGAGGTTAAGAGCACTGACTGTTCTTCCAGAGGTCCTGAGTTCAATTCCCAGCAACCACATGGTGGCTCACAACTATCTATAATGAGATCTGGTGCCCTCTTCTGGTGTGCAGTCATACATGCAGGCAGAACACTGTGTGTGTGTGTGTGTGTGTGTGTGTGTGTGTGTGTGTGTGTGTATACACATATACATATATATAATTATATATATCTATATATAAAATTAAAAAAAAAAAGAACACTGCTTCCTCTGCACTCACCCACCTCTGGCACTCTGCAGATGTTTTGACATCTGCCACTGGGAAGCGTGCTTGCGTTCTGCTTAGTCTGTTTTCCTTCGCTCTTTGGATTTATGTCACACGAATTCTGTCCCTGTCTACTTCTTCTCTCATCTCACAGTCTTCATTTTAGGCTCTCGGCACCACAGTTCTCCTTCAACTTTTTCCCTCATCAAAAACAGAGAGACCACAAGCTGTAAGGGGTTATATCCAGATAAATGTCTTATAAGCTGAAAACATCCTTTTTTTTTTTTTAATTTTTCCAGACAGGGTTTCTCTCTGTAGTTTTGGTGCCTGCCCTGGATCTCACTTTGTAGACCAGGCTGGCCTCAAACTCACAGAGATCCACCTGCCTCTGCCTCCCAAGTGCTGGGATTAAAGGCGTGCACCACCACTGCCTGGCTTAAGCCGAAAACATTCTAAGGGGAGAATTCATTTAATACACTTGACCTACCTAATATCATACCATAGCAATGCAAACTCTCTGGAATGTCAGGGTTTTCCTCATGAGCCTGTGGCTGACAGGCAGCTGGGGTCTGCCCTGCTCTCCAGCACCACCAGGGAGCATAAGGCATGCGTATCAAGAGAGGAAGTATCATGTAGTGAGCCGCTGTGTACTGGGACCCAGGTGTAATTTTTCTTCATGTCTTGCCTGCCATGTCATACTACACATGCTAACAGGAAGGTGCAAAAATCTCATGGTGACCCACGTCTAGACAAAGAACTACAGGCAACTAATGACTGTCGGGACCAGAAGAATTGGCTTTTCCCAGCGGTGAGTCCCTTATTGGTTATCCAGTACAAAGTTGCTCAGTCCTGAAATCATATACACAAACAACAACAACAAAAATATGTGTTGTGTGGTATGGTGTGTGTGTGTGTGTGTGTGTGTGAGAGAGAGAGAGAGAGAGAGAGAGAGAGAGAGAGAGAGAGAGAGAGAGAGAGAGAAATGATAATCAAAGAAACAGAGGCTATCAACTTCAGGAGGAACTTGGGAAGTATCATAGGGAGGGTACTTGGGAGGACCTGGAAGGAAGAAAGGAAAGGGAGAAAGTGATGTGATTCTATTTCAATTAAGAATATATTTTAGTGGCCCCAGGCTGGCTGAAGCCATCGACAGGCCACCTGGGTCTTCACAGCTCAGGCATGTGAAAGACACCCACAAGGCCTGCCTGGGTCCTCATAGCTCAGACTGGCTGAAGATATCCACAGGCCTGCCGGGCTGGTAGGTTCCATTAAGATGAGCAAATGTGTGGTGGAGAAATGGGAGAGAAGGAGAAGCATGGGAGAAGTGTGGGAAGGGGCAGATCTGAAGAAGCAAAGGCCGTGAGGAACAGGTTGATGTGGGTAGCCTGCTTTCCACCAGGGTGATGTCTGGGCCAGGCTTCTGCCAAGGGCCACGTCTGGGACGATGTTCCCACCCCAGCAGAGGTCTGTGTGGACAACCATCACCCACCAAAGGCCGCACAGATGCCCAGGATCTAGGCTGCTACTTGTGGCCATGTTGGTGTCCCAGGGCTCATGCCAATCTGAGTGGCCTGCACTGTCACCCAGTGCCATGATGACATCTGGGCCCAGGATGCAGCTGAGGGCCATGTCTGGGTCCATGGCCCTACTGCAACCTGGGTCTGTGTTAATGTACATTGCTTCTGCTACCACTAACGGCCATGTGGATGCCCGGGGTCTGGCCTGCCAACCGAGGCCATGTTGGTGTCCAAAAGCCATGCTGCAGCCGTGCCATATGGATCTGAATGGCCTCCACCACCACCTGAGGCCCTAGTGATGTCTGGAGCTGGGCTGCCTGCCGAGTACCATGTCTGGGTCCATGGTCCTACCATAGATGGGGTCTGTGTTGATGTCCATGACCCATGTCACCACCAAAAGCTACATGGATGCATGAGGTCTGGGCCACCACCTGTGCCCATGTTGGTGTCCTTGCCACTGATGGAGCCATGCTGAGCTGAGTGGCCTGAGCTGCCAGCTGGGGTCATGATGACAGTCAGGCCTGCCCTGCAGCCAAGGGCTATGTCTAGGTTCATGGCCCTACAGCAGGACCTATATTAATGTCCATGGCTTCAGTTACCACTGAAAGCCATGTGGATGTCTGGGGTCTGAGCTACCACATGGGGCCATGTGGGTGTCCAAGGGTCATGCTAATGCTGGGGTCATCAAATCTGAGTGGCCTGAACTGCCAGCTGGGGCCATGGTGACATCTGCACCCAGGCTGCTCCTGAGGACCATGTCTAGGTCTATGGTCCTACCATAGCCAGGGTCTGTGTTGATGTCTGTGGCCTCACTGCTCCTTTTGTTGGGCACAGGCCTTAGGACACACCTTGAGCTGTCTTCAATTAAGTAAATCTGAAGTTGAGCGGTAAGCTTCCAGTCATACGGAAGTGGGCTAAACGATTAAATAAGACCCTTATCTTGGGGGGAAGAATGAAGCCTATTTAAATAGCTTCAGTCAGAACAGGAATCTCCATTATGGGACCAGCAAGTGCCTTGAAGGGTTAGTGTGCCTACCCCCAAGGCTTACAACCCGAGTTTAGGCCCTGGAACCCATATTGTGGAAGGACAGAACAGATTCCTAAAGTTGTCACCCAACTTACACATACACACACACACACACACACACACACACACACACACACACACACTCACTAAGTAAATGTAAGGAAATATCCATTTAAAATATACACTTCTTGTTGTTTGTTCCCCTAGTCTGATACAGGCTAGAGTATCTGGCAGGAGGAGCCTCAGTTGAGGAACTGCCTCCATCAGACTGACCTGTGCAAGTCTGCGGGGACATTTTCTGATTTTTTGGTGGCCTGTGCACATAAGCACACACACACACACACACACACACACACACACACACACACACACACACTATGTGTGACAAAATGTACATGTAAAAAGACAACCTCCATCCTGTTTGACAAATACTCACACTAAAACTCCCAGATCTTTCTCTTTTATCCCAAACACAAACCTTGACATTCAACTCTATAGAGGCTTCTGATTTCTCCTGATGATCACATGAAGCTTCTTCAGATAAACAGCCACAAAGCCATTTGTTAAAGCTGGCTTGTGCCCAGATAGTGAACGCTTCATCCGACTGAAATGTTCATCGTCACCATTTGCGGACATTTCAGTTCATTTCCACGTGAGTGAGGGCGGAAGCTTAAGCCACATCCCGAGTGCATTCTTCACCTCGTTCCTTTGTACAGTTGCAGCGATCCTCGAACGTCACTGACTTTTCATGGCTTGGGCACCTTACAGGTGCTTCCTCACACCCCGGACCTCACTCTCCCAAACTCCCCAACAATAGCTCTTATGCCAGCTTGCCATGTTCTCAGGTAAACGTTTTTCCCTTTAGTAAGGAATTATGCTGAGAAGAGAAAAACTACACTGCCTCATGCTGTGTCTACAACTGGAGTCGGTCATAGGGTTGGTGGAGAAGCCGATCCTGCCCTGACTCACCTACGCCACCCTCACCCCAGTCATTATAAAATGAGAGCCAGAGCCTGGAGAGATGGCTCAGTGGTTAAGAGCCCTTGCTCCTCTTCCAGAGGGCCTGAGTTCAGTTCCCAGGACCCTGGTGGCTCACAGCTGCCTGTAATGCCAGCTCTGGGGGATCCAAAGCCCTCTTCTGGTCACTGAGGGTACCCGCATTCATATGGCATGCACTCAGACAGGCACAAATGCCTACATACATTTTTTTTTTTAACTTTAAAAGAAGGCAGCCAGGTACAAGGGAAGATGGTCTCCATGCCCAAAGCTTTGACAAGAAGAAAGAATTGCTTCTTATTTCCTGTTTCAATAGATCAACCCAGGCTACACAGGAAAATTAGGAGGGATAATGCAGCTGAGAGGAGATTAGAGGAATGCCCTACACACTTACCCAAGTATTCACTGATCAGGAGAGCGTGTGTTGTCACCAGGGCTGATAGTCTGTTTAGTAGCTCGCCCAAGAGAAGCTGAGCACTAGGCAAGAGGGCACCAGGAGTAAGGGATCGCTGTTCCCTGGGAGGCAGATTGCTCTTTCAGCACAAGCTCTGCTTATTGTTTATTTCTCAATTCAAATGTCAGCTTCTCAGAAAGCCCTTGTCCTCTGGATCTCAGGCTCAGAGTCATGGCTTCCACTCCCATTAGGCCAGGGGACAGAGGGCAACAGTGCGGGACAGACCACTGGAAAGCACATTGTAGGTGTTCACTATCCTACAGATCATCAATCCTCAGTCATTTCAAAATACCCAGGTACTAGAAAATCAAATCAGCAGAAATGCTGGGATACTGGGTATCACACAGGAAGAGGGGAGGAGTAACCAGGAAAAAGGAAGTCATTAATACTTTAGCTGGGTGCCTCAAATCTCACTACCCACCCCAGTGCTTTGGATGTGGGAATGAATAAGCTGGGTTTGCTGTTAAAGAATTTTTCTCCTGTCAAGAAACTAAAGTCAACTTTCACAAGATGGAATAGTTGTAGCTTTTAAATTTTGTTTAAGTAAGTGAAGTACTGAGGAGTGTGCGCGTGTGTTTGTGTGTGTGTGTGTGTGTGTGTGTGTGTGTATATGTCTCTGTGTGTGTCTGTGTATATGTCTGTGTGTGTATGTCTGTGTGTCTGTGTATGTCTGTGTGTCTGTGTGTCTGTGTGTCTATGTGTGTCTATGTGTATGACTTGTGAAGAATATTCATAGGTTAAAGCTTGCACGTGAGCTCTATGGGTCCAGCTTTCCAGATAACAGTGGCCACAAATCATTTTACTATCTGATATCAATTTCAAAGAAGAGAAAAGCCCAATAAAAAAGTGGTGTTTATCCAAAAACCAAACCAGCCCTTGATCACAGACCCAGAGCGTTAGGCAAGTGCTGGCTTTTGTTGTTGTTTTTATTGTTTTGGGTTTTCTGTTTGGTTTTTTGATATTATGTCACTACTATATTGATACCTCTTTCTCAAAAGCTGGTCATATTTATTGCATAGTTTATTAAAGCATGCAATGGTTTAATAAACTGGGGTTGCCTTGACTGGGAGTCAAGCCATGCTAAGCATATAAAGATTGCATGTGTATAAGCATGGGAGATTTACACAGCTCATATTTGCACAAACTGATTCTGTATGCAAATGTAAGCACAGACTTGAAAATAAATAATGCAAAAAATTGGATTTAGACCTTTCAGTGGTCTTTGTGCTATTTACCTCATGTAATTACCTATATAACAAGGCACATTTTAGTCTTTTTATAGTTCATATTTCTCCCAAATATCCTGTTGTGGAATGTGGGAGCCCACAGAGGCTTCCTAGTGAGAAATTACTCAGGGTCAGAGAATCTGAGCTTGCTTTACCCAGCAGGGCTGCATAAGGGGATGATTTGACCATGGGCGTGGTTGCCAGGTGTTTGGAAGGGTCTACTCTTGGCTGTAAGGTGTGCTTTGATCTTGCAAGGGGGAAGTCTTTTGCCTCTCCCCTTGGCATATTACAAAAAGCCCTTTTCAATGAAGGACGAGGCTGGTGGGTATTGACCCAGGCCTTCCTGAAGCTATTCTGTGTTTCTGTCTTTCTTCTTGTCATCTAGGTCTCTCTATCTATCATTTCTTAATTCCTCTCTCCTCCATCTAAGAACCCTTCAAAAGGTGGGAGCCAGCCTCCCACAGTGGAATAATACTTTAACTATGTTAAGGTGTGTTAGGTTTGTTTATGCTGCATTTGTTTAATTATGTAAAGATGTGTTGCTGTTTTACCTTGCCTGCCTAAGGCACTTGATTGGTCTAATAAAAAGCTGAATGGCCAATAGCTAGGCAGAGAAAGGATAGGTGGGGCTGGTGGACAGAGAGAATAAGTAGGAAGAGAAATCTAGATTTAAGAGGGAAGAGAAAATGAGGGAGAAGAGTGAACGAGGGAGAAAGGAAGGGAGATGCCCTGGGCCAGAAGCCAGGCAGTCACCAGCCAGCCAGACACAGAGGAAACAGGAAAGTAAGAGATACAGAATGAAAGAAAGGTAAAATGTCCCAAGACAAAATGTAGATAAAGAGCAAGATTGAAACAAGAGCTAAGCTAAGGCCGAGGATTCATAACTAATAATAAGTCTCTGTGTCTGTGTGTCTATGTATCGTGTTTGGGGAGCTGATTGGTGGCCCAAAAGAAAGCCTGCTACAACACCCTCTTGTGGATTTAAAAAGCAGTCATTAGTGTTTGGATAACAGGATTCAGACAGCAAGCACTCAGGGGAAATCTCCAAGTTACACTCTCTCTGATGCCCACCAAAGGTTTTTTTTCTTTAAACAACAAACAAACAAACAAAAACTTTTTTGTTTATTTTTGAGACAAGGTCTCACTATTCAGAACAGGTTGGCCTAGAACCTGCCCATCCTCTTCCCTCCGTCTCCCACAGTGCAAACTACGGCTTCAACTACCACTGTCTTGTTCCATGTTCCAGCTTGGGCTTCGGGGCACGATCAGGCCAGTGTGGGCCTGGCTGTCACCCTGCTCGTACCTCCTCAGCCCCTTTGCTCTGCTTTCTCTTTCTGTGTCACCTTGATCATCGGCAGATATATAAGGTGCCTTTGTCTATTAGGGATTTTTTTTCCCTCTTTTGTGTATTCTCTCCCAGATAGCGGAAGTTTTAGGCTGTTTCACTCTCTGCTTCCTCTGCTCCTGGGACAGTGCCTGAGGAATAGCAGCAAAGACACTCCACAAATAACTATCAAGTGATGAGAAAAAGAACGAAGATGGGCTTTAAGGGTCTCAAAGCCCCTGCGTCTCGCCTATTCGCTGTGGCCTGAAAAGCTGGTCCTTTTCTTTTAAATCCTGTGTCCTGAAGTTCATCTTGGAAATCCTCCTGGGAGAACATTTGCCTAGGACTGATTGGGTGGGGAGGAAAGACTGATTTTTCATAGTGTTTGCATTTTCTTTTTCTATGAGATCTGGGCGTGTGGACCTCTTTTTTAGTTCTGTGTCTGATGTAGACAAAGCAGGTCGGGGCCGAGCACAGGATGTGTGGACTAGGTTCAACCTCCGGGTTGTGTATGGCTCCAGTGCAGTGAAGTCAGGTGGGCACAGGGGCCTGAGCTGGCCTGCAGTTTGTGCATCCTGATCTAAACCTGGAGTTTAGGGGTAGATCTGGGGGGTTAGAGAGGGGGTGTGGAGGGCAGAATCAGGTAGACTCACCTGGCCAGACCCCAGTAAAGGATATACAGTATCTTGCTGGGCAGGGAGGTTGGATCTGGTGTGGGAAGGATCTGTAGGCTGTGGGCAGGTAGGGAGGGTTCTGACAGAAGCCTACAAAGTTGTGGCAGCACAGGCAGGGGTGGCCAAGCTAGACTGGAGCTCTAGATAGAGGATCTGGGCTGAATCTGGGGACTTAGGGGAGGGTCAGGTGGACTCTTGGACTTACTAGACCTTTGGTGAAGGATGTGCAGGTGGAGAGATTGAAGTTACTGTTTTTAAATTTCCGTAGTTTCTTCAGTAAAGATGTTATCACAAAGCATAATCAACTGATTTTTATTTATTCACTTATTTTATTTATTTGTTTTGGGGTGTGTGTGTGTGTGTGCGTGTATGTGTGTGTGTGTGTGCACGCACATGTAAGTTTGCCATGGTGTACACATGGAGGTCAGAAGACAACCCGTAGGAGTCGGTTTTCTCCTTCCACCATGTGGGAGCAGGGGTTCACAATCGGGTCACCGGTATTGGTGGCAAGCACCTTTACCTACAGAGCCATCTTGCAGTCTCTGGTTTTATTTTTGGAAGAATAAATGTATCCAATATGCAAAAATCGTCTTCCTGGAGCCTTATTTGCTTTGTCAGGAGGCATGTGTCTCCAGCTAACGTGACTTCTGCTACTGAGATCGACAGCTCTGGGTCTGACCCCCTTCTCTGCGAGCCCGGCTTGCCAGCGTTCTGGATGTCCAATTATAGTTCAGCGGAATGGAGCGCTGTCTTCTCACACCACACATAGCTGCTGACCTCACTGCACACTCAGCCATTCCTTTTCGGACCTTGGAATGGCTCTCACAGTCGTGGTGACACACAGGTGGCACTGCTGAATTGACCATGACCCATATAATTCAGATTTCCTAAATTATACTTTCCTGGGGCTTCCACTCCACAAACGGAAATATGGCTTGTGTTTGGGTAGGTGGGTCTGCTTCTTCCATATCACTTTAAATATGATTACTTACTTGCATGAGATGCTTCTTCATGCTGTCAGCCCTTCACTCAAAGAATTCCCCACCCCTTGTACATAGGAGACCCTCACTCCAATTCACTGGGTTAGTTCCCATTCAGACTGAGGCAGGGCCAGACATGAATATGAACGAAAATTTGGAACATATGTAAATATTTAAAAGGTCCAGTGAGGCTTCATACACACATATTAAAGCCTCAGGCAGTTAGAGCCATCTCCTTTAATATTCCTGTCTTAAAAACTACTTTTGACCCCTTATTGGGCCTAGGGTTGGACATATCTGTCCTGGGCTTCATTCTTTGAAATATGGGGCCAACTACGTTCTGTTTTTGAGCAGGAAATGCCAAGATCCTGGACAACTCCAACCACGATTATAGGAGCCCTGTTGGCTAGGTTTAAAAAAAATAGATTTCAAAGTACCAAGGGAACTTTGAAACCTAGCTTCATGGTGTGGTCATTGGAGTGGCATGTGACCTGCCATTTTTCATCTCTAATTTTATTAATTTGGACCTTCTCTCTCTTACTTTTGGTTAATATGACCAGGGTTTGTCGATTTTTGCCTATCTTTTCAAAGAACCAACTTCTGTAATATTGTTCTTTACTCTCCATCTGATTAATTTGCCCCTGAACTGTATATTATTTCTTGCGGTCTTCTGCTTCAGGGGTTGGACTGCTCTTGCTGTCCTCAGACCCAACTGTGCGTCATCGGGTTATTTGAGAGCATTCCGAGTTTTTAATGGCAACACTCCAAGCCAAAATTTTCCTTTGAAAACTGCATCCGCTGTGTCCCAAAGGCTTGGGTAGGCTGTGACTTTATTTTCACCAGATTCTAGGAACTCTGGAATTTTCTCCCTGATTTTTTTTTCAATGACCCAGATCATTCAAAAGTAGTATATTGTTCAGTGTCTAAGAGTTTGTGTGGTTTCTGCAGTCTCTCCTGATATTGATTCCTAATTGTATTACACCACAATCTGGTAAGATACAAGATATAATGTGTGTGTGTGTGCGTGTGCGTGTGCGTGTGCGTGTGCGTGTGTGTGTGTGTGTGTGTGTGGTGTGTGCCCATGTGTGCATGTGTGTTCATGTGTCTATGCTTGTGAGTGAGTGTGTGGGTTAAGACTTGCTTCAGAACCTAGGAGGTGGTTTATTTAGAGAAAGTAACATGGGCTGCCTAGAAAAACATGTATTCTTGTTTCCGTTGGCTGGAATATTCTGTAGGTATCTGTTCGGTGCATTTGATCTGTGGTGTAGTTTAATTCTGAAGTTTCTTCAGTGATTTGTAGATGAGCATGTGATGTGGGAGTCTTCCATTGTTGCATAAGGACTTAGTGGACTTTTTATGCTCGTTAGTATTTAGTTTATGAGATTGGGAATGTAACATTTAGTGTGTATATTCACAAGGTTTACATTTTCTGACTGGATGGTTCTCTTAATTAGGATGTAGTGGCCATCTTTATCTCTTCTGAGTACTTTTGGTTTGAAGTCTGCTTTATCGGGTACACAATGGTTATAATAGTGTGTTCTCGGCTTCCATTTGCTTGACCTCCATCCTTTGCCTCTCGGTCTGTGGGAATCATTACCGGGGGGTGGCGGGGGGTTCTCAGAGAGAACATAGTCAGGTCTGGCTTTTAATCCAGTCAGTCTTGTCTTTGTTAGTGAGTTGAAAAAATAATAGATTTGAGTAAAAAAAATCTGTTTACACTTATAGTCATTTGCAAGAACTATTTACCAATTCCTTGGATTTAATGGTTGTTTCTTTGGCTGGTTAGATTAGTCTTGGTTCTTTTCTTTTCCTACTGCTGTTCTAGATACTTGTTGATTTAATATGTTAGACATGATGGGTGCCTTCCTAGCTCTCTAACATTCATCTATAGTGAAATCTCATCTTCATTTGCTCTCATGAGTGAAAGGAGATGGTCTCTCTTCTTTTTAAGCACCGTTTGCAGAGATGACTTGGTGGTCACCATGTGCCTTAGTTTGTATCTGTCTTGAACCATCCTTATGTTGCTACCCACTTTAAAAGATGGCTGTTCTAGACATAGCAAACTTGGTTGGCACTTACTGGCTTTTAGGGCTTGAACTAGATTACTCCGTGACTTCCTGGCTTTGGGGGTTGCTGATGAAGAGCTGGTGTTTTTTTTGTTTTTTGTTTTTTGGTTTTTTTTTTTGTTTTTTGGTTTTTCGAGACAGGGTTTCTCTGTGTAGCTTTGCGCCTTTCCTGGAGCTCACTTGGTAGCCCAGGCTGGCCTCGAACTCACAGAGATCCGCCTGGCTCTGCCTCCCGAGTGCTGGGATTAAAGGCGTGCGCCACCAACGCCCGGCTAAGCTGGTGTTTTTCTTGATGTGTTTGCCTTTATGTAATTTGGTACTTTTAACCTGTGGCTTTAATATTGGTTTTTGTTTTGCATTTTAATTTTAAATTATGTGTATATATTTGTGTGGCAGAGAGGGGTTGTGCAATGCATGCAGGTGCCTACAGGGCCAGAGGTATTGGATCTCCTAGAACTAGAGTTACAGGAATTTGTGAACCACCTGACTTGGGTACAGGAATCCAAATGCAGGTCCTATGGAAGAGTAGACTACACTTTTAACCACTGAGACACTCCAGCACCTGCTTTGGTTTCTTGACATTTTGGCTATGTGTCATCAAGAGGTGTTTCTCTGGTCATGCCTATTTGGAGTTTACTTTTGCAGTTAAATGTTTATTTCTCTCTCTAGATTTGGGGATTTTTCTGCCATAATATCATTGAATAGATTCCTTATGCCTTTAGCATTTATCTTAACTTCTTCTATTGATTCATCCTGTGGATTCTTAGATGTGGTCTCCTGTTAGCATCCTCAAGTTCTTAGATGTTATGATTATGTTCATTAGTTCTTTTCCCTTATTGATATTTGAGTGTCATTTTTAATATGCATGATACTCCTTTTCTTTCTTTTTCTTTGGTGCTTGGTTAAGTTCATTGGTGACACGTTCCACCATGTGCTTCATTTGATTCAGGGCTTTCATTTCTAAGATTTGTATTTTTTTTCAAGTTTCAATTTTCTTGTCAAATGCTTTTTTTGTTATTACTATTTTGCTAAATACCCAGCCTATGTTAGTAACTTGCCATCCATACTGCTGATTTTCTCATCTATTTTGGTGATTTTTTTTCCTTCTGTGTTGCTGATTTGCCTCTCTAGGTCCTCCTCCATGGGCCTTTCCTACTTTTTGAAGTCATCGGCCATGCTTACATATAAACTTGTGAAGTCATCATTCAGCATTTTGCAGATCCCAGCATCTTTTCAAATTCAGCGGTTCTGGAGCTGTGGCCCTCTGGAGGTGTTCTGCCTTCCCCTCCCATGCTACTGTGTTTCTCCTGACTGACATAGCTGTTGGTTTGGGTGTGTCTTCCTGCTTAATTTGGTGGCTTACCTAACCGTCAGTCTACTCTTCAGGGATCAAACCTTGGTGTCACTTTTATAGGAGTCTTCTGCCTCCCTTTCCTCCACCATCTAGTGCTCATTTTTGCCTGGTATAAACTTCTTAATCTCTGTAACTCCAGTGTCCTCCCCTGTGATGTGGAAGAAGCCTCTCTGTGAGAGCTAAATGAGTTTGCGTGTGTAAAAAGCCCCACTGGACACATGGCAGAACTCTGTCAATGGCAGCTTTCATGACGGTGGCTACCTCAAGCTATCGGCCCCAAACAATGGCATCACAATTGATTGATAATCTGGTAACCCTGTCTGAGCCATCTCTGCAAAATGCCCAAACCAAGGCTAAGGAGACGGAGAGCTCAGCCTGAGGGGGCTGCTCCCCAGTCAGCAGATGTTTCTCACCAGTTGTTGACCATATGTCTGCTGAGTGTGTGCCCTGTTGTGTAGGTAAGTAACAAATCACTAAATCACACAGTTTAATGAAATACTTCACAAGGCAATGGAATGTGAGCAGGCACGTGGTTTGGAGGTGAAACAAACACATAAATAAAACAAATAAGAGCAGTGTTGCTTGATATCCTGTAATGATATATGTTTCAAAGTGTAGACACTGCAATTATATAGCAGTGTCCAAGGTTAAAGTAAGTCACACGAGTAAGTAAGGTAAGCTTATTATCTTAGTTACTGTTTTATCGCTGGGAGAAGACACCATGATCAAGGCAACTTATAAAACTCACAGTTTCAGCAGATCAGTCCATTATCATTCTGATGGGTAGTGTGGTGACAGGCAGGCAGGCAGGCATGGTGCTGGAGCAGTAGCTGAGATCACATCTGACCCACAAGTTGCAGGTAGAGAGAGAGGGAAACGGCCTGGTGAGGGTTTTTGGAATCTCCAAGCCCACCCCCAGTGACACAACTTCTCCAACAAAGCCACACCCCATAATCCTTCCAAAACAGTTCCTCTAACTGGGAACAAAGCATTCAAACATATGAGACTACTTGGGGGGTGGGAGAGCATTCTCATTCAAATAACCACACTTACATAACTTTAAAAAAAAATTCTAAAAGTGAAAACCAAACATCAAATTCTCACTGAGGACTCGTAGATACCCATAAATGCCCTGCAGAAATCTCTCATTCCCATGCTCAACTGGCATCTCCTCCAGATCTTCCCAGAGCATCCTGGACAAGAGCTGTGCTTCACCAACTCCCTCAGCCTATCCCTGCTTTCCAAAACCTGCATGCTCAGTAGAGTACTACTGAGATTTTTTTTTCCATTTGTTTCAGGTATTCAGCTATGGACAAGTTGAAGGGAAGGTTATAATGTATAGTATGTTGTAGATGTAACCAACCGTCTTATTAAATAAGAAACACAGAGCCAATGTAAAGATAAAAGCCCAAGAGGTCAGAGCTAAGAGCCTTACCCGCCTGCCGCCAGCTAGCCTCTCCCGCCAAGAGACCTCTCCGAAAAGGAACTACTTCCTGTGCGTTTGTCTTTAAATAGAGTTCTGTTCTGCCTTCTCATTGGTTGTAAACCCAACCACATGACCGTCTCGTCACTGCCTGTCTGTGGTCACTCCAGGTCTTCTATAGTTGGTATTGAGATTAAAGGCGTGTGTCTCCAATGCCAGCTGTATCCTTGAACCCACAGAGATCTACCTAGTTCTGCTTACCAAGTGCTGGGATTAAAGGCGTGCACCACCACCGCCCTGGCTTTCCCTATGGCTTGCTAATAGCTCTGACCCCTAGGCAACTTTATTTATTAACATACAAATAAAATCACATTTCAGCACAAATAAAATACCACTATAGTATGTTCATAACAATTGACTCCAATTCTCTTCTTGACATGTAGAAACCAGCTGGATTGCGATGTTTAAATAATATTTAATTAACTTAATTTAATCTTCAAGTACATTGACCGAGAACATAAAGGCTTCACCCGTGTAAAATTAGTATGAATTTCAGAAAAAGGAGCCTGTGCCTGTTTCAGCAGCCAAGACGTGTTTTAACCATCACACTCTTCCCAGCT
This sequence comes from Peromyscus attwateri, assembly GCA_902168425.1. Taxonomy (NCBI): domain Eukaryota; kingdom Metazoa; phylum Chordata; class Mammalia; order Rodentia; family Cricetidae; genus Peromyscus; species Peromyscus attwateri. The sequence goes on along the minus strand of CABHPP010145836.1, from coordinate 10,203 downwards.
GTTTTCTAGGCGATAAGGAGTTGCTGTTTCTCACAGAAGAACCCAGAGGCAACTATTGAACCTTCAAAATATAATAAATTATTTTCAGAAATAACATTCACAATTTAAACTATTTGAAGACAACATATAATTTACCTTAATTTTATAATCTTAAACCACCATTGTTTCAAGAGTTCTTTAAGCCTTGGGGTCTTCCTTTTTAAACTGAGCAAGACTTTTTTTTTACTTAAAAATTATTAAAACTTGACAAAAGAGGTATCGTATTTTTCTTTTTAGTCTTTCTCAAGCTTCAACAATATAGAGCATGATTATGATGAAGCAGAGCACAAGTATTTTAATGGAAACAAAGTTCAAACTACAGCTCAGTGGGTGATAAAGGAGGAGGATGCAGGAGGCAGAGGGTGGAACTGTCACTGACCTAGAACAAAGAGCAGAGGGAACTCTGACGGTCTCCTTATTTTCTTAAGGCAGATCCACAATGCTCCAATGAGAGTATGATCTCTGATGCCTTGCTTACTCTGACTATGACCACGTTTAACTCCAGAGTGAGGGAGTCGCTAGGGCAAGCAATGGACCTTCCCTAGCATGGCAGACTGTCAGCCATCAACCATGTACCAGGTACCATGCTGAGTACAGAGGTACAGAAAATGAGCACCACAGGACCTTGTCCTCTAGGACCTCGTAGACAACACACTGTCACAACATGGGAAACACCAGGAGAGACAGCTAGACTCACGGCATTGTGGGAACCAGAAAGCAACCAGCATAGGAACATGGAGATGGAGCCAGGAGAGTCAACTGATGAAAAGTTTGTTATACACTCCTCAAAACTTGTCAGTGGACAAATTTACAGCATTTTAACTAGATGTCTAACTTTGAGGCAACTGCTCTGCCATGAAAGCAAGTCCTCTGAACAGTGAGCTTCTACATTTTAGCAAAGCCGAGTCTTCAGCGGCACTGCACAGAATGAGAGTCTAGCTTTCCTGTGGAGGTTTTTTGTTGTTGTTGCTTTTGTTTTTTGTTTTTTTATTTTATTTTTCCTGTTATTTGGTATCTTCGGGCAACTTTCCTTTACTATGTTCTCTTGCGGTCTAAGCAAATCATGATCTGTGTTTCAAATACCAAGGCCCACTTTTAGAAGAGCCTGTGGTACCTTTGATGCATTTCTTCCACATTTGCAAGCATAGTTCAGACAAAGCAGTGCCACTGCCTTTGAAATGTCACAGCAAAGCATGTGACTGGCAAGTTCCACTTAACTCAAGAGCCTCTCAGCACACCGAGCACAGCCCAAGCACAGCTGGTGCTTTAGACGGCCTTGGAAGACGGCACAGAGTCACAGAGACTGCTAGGGTTTCCGTTAAAGGTTTTATTTCATTGGGCTTCACATCTATTTTCAAAAGAAGGTCTCTGATGGACCTTCAAATTGTGTATGGCTTGCTTAAAAGTCGTGTGTTTGAAATAGTAGAGCATACCCCTTTCCTTCCCCTTGACAAGGGAATGGTTCGAGTCTATGATCTGAAAATGCTTCTCTTCATCCCGTTCTCTGAGAGGAGTGAGTCGTCCCTGACAGCCGTTCTTTCGAGTAAAGATCTGTCAACATGTATACCTTGTTGAGTATGAGAAATAGGGTTTCTTGTCCCTTGTGACCCATCTTTAAGTTTAAGTGAAGACAAGTGGGTTAATACTTGTATAGAGCATGTGACAGCTTAGTCCTCCAACCCTATTGATACTCAAATAAAACCGACTTGACCTTCCTAAGTCCCCAGCCTCAGAAAGTTCTTTGCTGGAACTTCAGGGTGTTGCCTATGTCCTTAGGCTTGTGTCTGTCACCCTGGTTCCAAGCCACTGCCTGGCTGAGCTCCAGCCCAAGCCTGGCCATTGCTCTCCTATCGTGCCAGCTCTGGGTCACGCTGGGTGACTTCTCACTAATTGCTACTCAAAACACCCACCAAGGCAATTGTGCAATAGATTCTACTGACACTGCTGGGCCATGGAGAAAACTTACGGAGCAGAAAGGAAACAGTGATAAGACACCCGGAAGAAAGAACAAGGGAGAGAAAGGGGTTTGGTTTTGTTTGTTTGTCTTCCAGCTAATGGTTTCCGTGTTTATTCTATGGTCACTAGGCCCCATGTGCTTGAGCAGAGCATGAGGCAATGGGAGCCAGAGGCAGAAGACAGCTGTTCTTACTGTGGTGGACAAGAAGCAGAGAGGGAGGGGAAGGGGCCAGAAACAAAAGGCCTGCACCAGCAGGGACCAGCCTTCGAAAGTTTTCAGAACCTCTCAAAGCTGTGTCTTCAGATGGGAAGCAGATGTTCAAAATACAAGCCTGTGAGGGACATTTCAGATAGAAACCAAAACCATTATTTAGAGATCTCTCTCTCTCTCTCTCTCTCTCTCTCTCTCTCTCTCTCTCTCTCTCTCAAAAACAAACAAACAAACAAACAAACACCCACAAGATTTTGGCTATGTTTCCCAGGATAATCTCAAACTCTGTGCTCAACTGACCTTCCTACCTCAGCCTCCCTATTAGCTGAGGTCAATGGATGGATGCTACAGGCACCAGATTTCCACTTCCTTTTCAGTAAGCCAATGCTGAGTAGCTAAGTGTTCTGAAGTCCTGCTATTAGCAAAATGTGGCCCTTGGACTGTCAATATCAGCATTACTCATGAGCCTGAATAAAGGCAGGCTCTCAAGTGCCCTTCCTCGGACCTAACTTATAAAATAAATTCTACAATGTTCTCAGGTAGTTCCTGCATGTGTTACTGTGAGCAATAGCATTTACAATTACTTACTGTTAGTGGTATATGTAAATAAGTAACTAAATAGCCAGGTTTATGGTCTGCAGTAGCCCGGTATGATCTAAGTCTTTTAATTGTTGTCCAACTGTTCTTTCAACTGTAAGTACTTCTTTTTTTCTTTAGAATTATCTTTATTAAATCATAAATATATAACAGTTTAACTCCACACACACACTTCAATTTTTTAAGAAAAAACATTACATCTTATTACACTATGATCCTGGCTAGTTTCAAAACTTTGAAAAAAAAATCATTTAAAAGGTTTTACACATTGCCTGAAACTTACAAATCTGACATTATCAAGAAAAGAATACTGGGCTGGAGAGATGGCTCAGAGGTTAAGAACACTGGCTGTTCTTCCAGAGGTCCTGAGTTCAATTCCCAGCAACCACATGGGTGGCTCACAACCATCTGTAATGAGATCGGGCTCCCTCTTCTGGCCTGCAGGGATACATGCAAACAGAACACTGTATACATAATAAATAAATAAATCTTAAAAAAAAAAAAAAAAGAAAAAGAGAAGAATACTTCTACACTCTTACAAAGACCACCAGAAAGAAACAACAATTAAAAAGCTAAGAAACTGTCTAAAAGGCCATGCGTGTGTGTGTGTGTGTGTGTGTGTGTTCATGCACACAATCCTTCCTACACAGTAAGGTAATGTTATCAAATAATTCAGTCTATTCACAGACTGGCTCTCTGCATCTGCTTTGACGTCTTCGGCTGTAACACTCCACATTTGTGCATGACTGAGATAAGAGTCCTTTGACACTGTTATTTTGATAACCTGAAGCTGTTCAGTTCCTCTGTGCTCTCATCCTCTCCATTTTATACCCTAAAGGCCATGGCAAGTAGGAGAAAATTGGCATTGACCCCTCCCACCGTAACCCCTGCTTCCTCTACTGCCCCCAGGACCACAGCTTCCTGCACAATGTTGCTCCTCCATGTTCCTGCCACCACCGAAGTTTCTGCTCTTCATTACACTGTAGGTAAGAGTGCTGATTATAATTTCCAAAGTCATTATATTTTCTACTTTGTCACCTCCTCTTCCACAGCTGTCATAATCACCTCCATTGCCCCACTCCTGGTTGTTATACCCAGGCTTCTACCACCACCACCACCACCACCATATTCTCTTCCTCCTCCATAATCAGGGCTAACTCCAAAGTTGCCACCTCCAGGCCCCCCATCACACTCATGGTAGCCATTGCCAAATCCATGTCCACTTCCATATCCATCACCCCTCCCCCAATAAAGTTATTCCCTGGTCCTGGTCCAAAATTTCTACCACCACCTTGAGATTTCCCCCAAACCAAAGTTCTCTCCTCTTCCACTCCTGGCTCTTTGGACATCTACATTCCTTGCCTTTCTCACTTCTGCACTGTGACCCTTGACTGTGATATTTTTGTGATAGTTTTTTCCCATGTCATCATGGTCCTCAAAAGTAAGAAAGCCAAAGCCTCTTTCTTCCCAGAGTGCCTGTCAGTAGTTTTTAAAATATTGTTATTTCAATAGTATCAATTTTCCACGTTCTTCAAAGAAATCTCTAGTGATGTTCTCAGCATCTTCTCTAACCCCACAAACAGCTTTTTCACAGTCATACGGGCACTGAGTTTTCAAGATTCCTCTCTGGTGATGTTCTTGCTCGGCGGTTCTTTCATCAGTTGAAAGAGGCCTTGCACCCAAGTCAGCATCAGCCTCAGCCGTGGGTGAGAGCACTTCCCAAACCAATCCTCTTGACCATTTGTTTGCAGGGTCCTTCATAACCACAGTCTGGGTGCTTTCCCCATTGCACGCAGTAGTTTCTCAGACTTTCTTTCGTGATTTCAATGCATAAGCCCCTAACAAAGAGTCTATGGAACTCTTCTTTTTCTCCTTTTCTTCTCCGCAGGAACAGTTTCTGAAGTGTCTCCCATCGTGGACTCAGTCTCTTCAGCTCCATTTCCCACAGCCTGGGTGAAATAAGAACTCTGCTTACTGACTCTGCCCTGCGCCACCTCCTCCTGAACGCACACAGCTGGAAGCTCGCGTACACAGGATTCCCTGCCTCTGCTGCCCACAAGCTGGTCTGTCAGCTTCCGGATGGGTTCCCTGTCCTCTACCACCCACTTTGCCATAGGAATGTTGGAGCTGCAGATGTGAGCCATGGCATCCAGCTTTTGTAGGTTCCAGAGACTGAGCCCATTTAAGGTTTGCAGCTGCTAGGCTATCTCACTGGCCCAGCAATGATTTTTTTCAGTATAGTGAAAACAGAGTTGAATGCTCTGGCCCTTTACCTGCATCAAGGCAGTGGGGTTCACTGGTACATGCCTGCATTCCAAGGTACTCTGGAGATGGATCTCTTGAGCCCAAGCAACACATCAAGACTCGATCTCAAAATCAAATGTAGAATGACTTTGATGCGAGCCATAAACTGCCTTACTTTGTCTCTCCCAGATTCTGTGCTAAGGATTCATGAGTGGAATCCAAACATCTAAGATCAAGCCAGGTGTGGTGGCCTGAGCCTGGAATTCCAGCACTCAGGGGACTGAGGAAGGAAGCTAACAAGTTCAGGGCCAGCCTGGGCTACATAGTGAGTTCCATAGTAAGATCAGGTCTAAGAGAGAGAGAGAGAGAGAGAAGCACAGAGAGAAAAACGAAGGAAGGGAGGAAGGGGGAAAGGAAGGGAGTCCTCTACACCATACCTGTCTTATCACTTCCCTAACTTCCACCCTCTGTTTACAGACAAGTGATTCTTGACCAAGCTGCCATATTGTCACTAGAACCCAGTTGTTTTCCATTTTTCTTCCTTATTTTTCGTTGATTTTCCTGGTGTTTACTCATTTGGGCCTATTTTTAACATGTTAGGCTACACAAATTTCAGCTGCACTTTCTTGGTGCACAACAGCCCCCAAATTCAAATTCTTGGGAGTCTCAGCTCATCTCGAAGACCTCTCTTCATTACAATTTTTTTTCACTTGTCCCCAGGATGTCTGGCTGCTGATGTTTTCATCCTTCTAGTGATTAAGGTTGCAGAAAAGTTGCTCAGTAGGCCGAGACGGCATCTGACTGATAAAGGATAATTAGGATGTTTCTTTTCAATGGTCTATTTGCCCGTTACTGAAGCTGATACCATATTGACCTTTAGAGCAGTCATTTCATACCCTAGGTGCCTATTAAAAGTTCTCTGTCCATTACAATCACTTGAATTGCATTCCTTGCATGAAATGTTGCCAAAGTAGGTATTTCCCAGCATGCTTCTGTGCAAGCGTGTTTACTGCCGACCCTCCCGTGTTTCAGTGGCTGGTGGGGGACCGGTCACAAAGCTGGCTTTATTAAACTATGAAATGTCAGCCCTGTACTGAAGCGCTGCAGAACATCTCCTACCCTGGTAAACATGTCTCCTCCTCTACAGAGAGTCTATTTATAACCAGTCTCCTCACAGGACCTGAGGTGACAGCGATTTACCTTCCTAGAAACTAATTTTTGCCTACGACCTCTCTTTTTTACAACTCAAGTCCCTGCTTTCATCAATTGCAACTGAACATCCATTTAGCTAATTTTCTTTCCTCACACCCATTGAGTCCTTGACTTAAAAACAAATGAACGAAACAACCTGGCCAGGTCAAGAAACCCAACCCCTCTCCACCAACCAGAGCACGCCCTCTTCCCCTGCATTGCCCACAAGCTGAAGACCAAAGAGGGAGTGGAGGGCTCAGCCTGCTCCAGGCCAGCGCGCAGGCTCAACTCGGTTCCTCCAGTGGGATGGCAAAGGGCTATTCTAAAAATTACTGCCGCTAGGGTTTGTCAGGCGGCTGCTGGTGACTCCTCACTGGGTCTTCCTTCTCCCGCCCTCCCTTTCTCTCCATAGATCACCTCCCCAGAGGAGTCTGCCGTTAAACCTTCTTCACTACCAGCCGGGCTCTCACTTCATACCGGGACAGAGAAGCTGGGACCGCACTGCCAGCTCGTGCCTTCCGGATCCTAGGGTGTGTATGGCTGTGTGGGTGGGAGACGGTGGGGGTGTCTAAGTGTTGGTGGCAATAGAGCTACTTTCCTGCGAGGGGCATCTCCAGCTGGGTGCTACAGGTCATGTCCCTTGATCTGAAGCTGAGAGGCAGAAAACTTTGTCCTGGAATTTGAGAAATGTTGTAACCGAGGAAACGGACTCAGTAACTGATATGTAGGCGTGATACCCTGTAAAAGTAAAATTACATGTGTTTTGTCATAAGAGTGTTAAGTCTCTAAATCGTCTAAGTTTTTCTTCCACCATTTTAGAGAGAAAATTCCTAGGGTTTGCTCAGGAGGTTTAGAGTTCCATCTCTAATGTCATTAGCAACCACTTTAACACGTGGTTTAGTTAACACAACCGTTCAGGGAAGATACAATTTGATCAGTTTTAACTGCATTAGTAGTGCAAAACTCAAATGTCCTCTTTGATTCCCCAAAATATAACTTCTCGATAAAACTGAACCCCCACCCCCCACCCCCGCAAATACCCTACATTTGTTATTTGACCTAAAATAAACGTAGAGTTTTGTTCTAAATGTACATTTATGGTTATCACGGTTCGCGTTTCACATTTAAAACTCATTTTGGTGATGAAATGGCGAAGTGGAATCCCCGATCTGACGGACTTCTCTAAAAATGGACAGCGAGCGCCAAGATTGTTTCTATTCCGGGAGGCAGAGCTGACGAGACCCGACAGATGCATCCACTGGAATGCGACAGGGGCAGGGAGCAGGCACAGCTGACTCTCACCCTTAGCCAGAAGTCCTGCGGGATCCCACTCCTGGTGCACGACAGTGGCAGCGACGCCTCAGCACATGGGCACTCCCAGTGTCTCACACACCAAGTGACCCCTCTCCTAGAGGCTTTCTCCAGAGGCAGGGTTGAGAACAGGAACGATTTTTCTTTCAAGTCAACACTTTTGCATGGACTGGCCCACTGACAGGTGAGGGTATGGTTATGTTTCTATTGCTTGGCAACATCAGCCCAGCTGTTCTAGAGATATTTTGGATTACAGACTTTTTCAGGAACTTTATGGGGAAAAAAAAAGAACAAAACCCAAAACTCTGAGCCATTTTACAGAAAAGTAACATGAAGACACCTATACTGTGGATTGCAGAACAGTCCTCAGGGCTCATGGCAAACCTGGAGTGCAGCTGCCAGGTAGAATACAGGGTACCCTATTAAATGTGAACGTCCTTATAAACTACAAATGCAAACAACTTTTAGTATAAGTGTGTCTGTAGTACTGCCTGTGACACACACATACACACACACACACACACACACACACACACACACACACACAGTCTTGGTTTATCTGCAATCCTAACTGCACAATTTTGTTTAATTTGTTGACTCTGACAGCTCAGAACTAGTTGAGCAGATCCTATCTATATAAAGAATCTTGTCTCCGTTGGCTCATCTCTCTCTGAGAAAGAGTTAACTCTGGGGATTGAACCGGCTATTTGAGAGGAAGTGGCTCCAGTCCTGGCAGAAAATGCCAGCTGTACAATAACCATGAGGTTTTAGAACTAAGGGGACATCACTCCGGTCTGACAAGAGGTTAAATGAAAATCAAGGCTGCGTGTCTCGTTCCAGCCTCGCAAACGGTTACAGCAAAGTTGATACGAAACTCAGTTCCAGTTCTGCAATAAGCAAAGAAATGTGAGTGTTCAAGACTTGGCTGGGGAGAAAGAATTAGAAACTCAAATTCTAATTCCCTTAGGGACATAAAAGACAGAAAAAGAAGAAAGGCCTTTTTATTAATATTTGTCAGGCTTGAATGCACATGTCTTTGATCCCAGCACTTGGAAGGAGAGACAGGTGGATCTCTGTGAGTTTGAGGCCAGTCTGATCTCTTGTCTCAAAAATAATTTTTTTCAGCAAAATCAATACCAGTATTTTTGGACCCTGTGTCTTGAAGGCAGAGAATAGAATTGTAGTTAACTTTGTGTTTAGAGTCTCAATGCCCTATAAATAAATCCAAGTGCACCTCTTTCCTAAGTTAAACATATAACCTTGACACCATATTTTTAAGAAAAAAAGTGGGAACTTCATGTTCAATCTGACCTTACAAAGAATCACCAAATCCACAGAAGCTCATCTGAACTTACGTTTTTGGTTGGTCCAACCTGCTGGAGTTTTGTGACCTTACCATAACCTTTAGCAGGAAAAAGAAACCCACAGAATTGATGTGTCTTCAAAACCTTCACTTTATACTCAAAAACACTTTTACTTTGATAATTTGGGCTGTGAAGAACTATTTCGAAGTCTCCATGTGCACAATTTGATTTTATAAGCCATGGATCTTCCTCGCTCTTTCTCAATTTTTTTCATGTTAGAAAACGTTAGCTTTTCATCTTCTACAGACTTTAACGGACCTTGGATTAAAGGGAAGCAAAATAGAGAAGAAGAGTATTGTGTGGGTTTGAGTCTTTGCTCCACCACACATTGCATATGACTCGTGTGACTGTGGACAGTGTTTTAACTCTCTGAATTTTGAATTCTCCATTTGTAAAATGAACACAGGACAAGATTTTTATTTTAAGATTTCTGCAGCATTTAAACTTAGAAAATTAAATCATAGGAAGCAGATAACCAGGACTCTAGCACACAGTAAGCCCTGCGTACTGAGTGAATCCTAGGTATATAACACTACTTAGGGAGAGATGGAGGTATCCATTTACACTTAATATGTATAGATGCACACTTGGTGATTTATATTTTGTAATTAATAATGTGCTTAAATTTGATAAGTACAAAAGATGATGGAAAATGTGATGATTTGCATAAGACTGCCCAGCTGCTAATCAGGTATAGAATACACCATCATTGTGGAAACTGCCTAGGAGACAAGAGCCATGGTGGGCAGTAAGGAATAGTGTCTGTTACCATTCTCCCCAGTTCCGGTGAGAGATTTTCTTAGAGGGATGGAGCAAGGAGGAGAAGAGTCAGTGGCACCCACTGTCAGGATTATTATCAATTGTCACTATATCTGGGTTCCCTCCAAGGGATGAAGGTAGAGCTTTGGTAGGCTCCAGTAAGTCTCCTTTAACCCCCTGCATCCAGTGCGGCCTCTCCTTTGACCTGAGAAGGAAGAGGCAGAAAGGACTGGCAGTGCCCTCAAATGTGCTCATCCTGTTTCACAAGTTCAGCTGCTGTGGATGACCCATTCTTTCCAGCATGTCCTACTACGGTAGGAACCTTGTGAAAAGTGCAAGCCATGAATAGTTCCATGATCGATCTGGAAAATTCTTCTTCTCTTTGAGCATAAAGGTGTCAACTCATCAGAGCCCCCATGGGTGAGAACAACCCAAGCATGTGACTCAGGAAAACAGGGAAAGAGTCTTGAATGTCCTCTCCAGGGAAGCTTGGTAAGATCACAGAGCTCTCTCTTCAGCACTCTGTGACCT
>CABHPP010145835.1:9768-24459 GCA_902168425.1 Peromyscus attwateri | reverse complement strand
GTGTGTGTGTGTGTGTGTGTGTGTGTGTGTGTGTGTGTGTGTGTGGTGTGTGTGCTGGTGCCCCTGGAGGCCAGAAGGTGTCAGATCCACTCAAGCTGGAGTTACACAGTTGTGAACTGTCCCCCGCGGAGCTGGGGACCTAACAGGATCCCCTTCAAGAGCAGTCCACACTCTCAACTGCTGAGCCATCTCTCCAGGCCCAAGGCTGCTTTAAGAGGTATTTTCCCTCTGTTTTCTATCTTTCCTTCAAGTTAACAAGTTTCACCATTCTTGGACATTTATCATTAAAAAAAAAATTATCATTTTTATTGTCACGTTTCTCTAACCGCCACAAATGCCTTTGGAATCAGGCAAAACAGAAGGTAAAGTGTGTAGTGTGCTCCTCTTTATTGGACAAGTGAAAACTGTGGGCTGTTTCTATTTTCTTCGTCTTTTTAAAGTTGCAGTACAGTTTTTTTCTGAAAATGACACTCATGATGGGTGATGTCCTTCTGTATGCTGTGAAAATGTGTTGCTCTGATTGGTTGATAAATAAAGCTGTTTGGCCAATGGTGAGGCAGAATAAGGTTAGGCAGGACATTCTAACTGTAGTAGAGATAGGAGAAGAAAAGAGAGCAGAGGAGATGCTGCTAGCTGCCTCCAGGAGAAGCAAGAGGTAAAGATACCAGTCCGCCACAAGCCATGTGGCAAAGTATAGATTTATAGAAATGGGTTAATTTAAGATATAAGAGCTAGCTAGCAAGAAGCCTGCGATGGCTATAGTTTAAAAATAATATAAGTATGTGTTTATTTTGGTCCGAGCGGCTGTGGGAGCTGGGTGGACCAGAGAAAATGCACAGCCACACACTAAAATAAAAATAAAACTAGGGAAACTGATCTTCCTCATCACCGAGGTTTAAGACTGCAGCCTTCTTCCCACCACTAGATGGCACTGGTCTGCCAGGAAGGTCGACTCCAGGAGCCACTGAAAACTGACCCAACAATTGTCTCCAGAAAAGTGGACTGGCAATATGGAAGGGCTTGGAGAGCTGCACGAACACGTTTGCAAGATTCTAGCCATGGAATTAGGTAAATTTTCCTTTACATTATCTTGCAGTTCCATGCCCTGGCACATGAGGAATGCTATCAGCTGTACAACTATCACACTCTCTTGCCCACACTCCTCTTCCCCACCGTAAGCTTCACGATCACGGGAGAGTGTGAGTGCACCCAGAAGACTGTTTTGCACCCGCACAATTCATGAGTGTGAAGTGTGTGGGAGCCCAGTATTCCTATTCAATCTATCTGGGCACTCAATATTTATGCCTCCCTTCCCCTGTTATTATGCAGAGTAATGGGTCTCAGGTGGCATTTTATCATATGTACGTGACTGTACTCTGGTCTACCTTCTTCCTCCATGGTCCCAGCCCCTTGTTTGTCCTCCTCTTCCCTCCAAACAGCCCTAGAGTCTGCTCTATGACATACATCCCATAACCCTCTTGATTCGCTTCCTGCTTTGCTTATGCCTCTTCATTCCCTCTTCTAGCCCTCTTTTTTGTTGTTGTTGGGTTTTTTGTTTTTTGTTTTTTTTTTTTTTTGGTTTTTGGTTTTTGGTTTTCTCAAGACAGGCTTTCTCTGTGTAGCTTTGCGCCTTTCCTGGAACTCACTCTGTAGCCCAGGCTGGCCTCGAACTCACGGAGATCCACCTGCCTCTGCCTTCTGAGTGCTGGGATTAAAGGCGTGCGCCACCATCGCCCAGCTAACTTTCTTTTAAAAACAAACAACACCAAAAGTAAACCCAGAAAACTTTTATTGTTCCGCATAAATATCATTTAAATAGCAGTTCCATGTGTGAGAGGAAACATGCAATTTCATCTGAAGTTGGCCTATTTTTGCTTAACATAATAATCTCCAATTTTATTTGCAAATTCTTTAGTAAAATTCCAATTGCTTTGCTAGATTCTTAAGCACAGGAAGAAATGAACTCATTTTGAAGGACCATTTCTGTGTCCAAGGAATTTACTGAGTTTCTAGGCATACGCAACAAGGATGCCACTCCAATGACTCTCAGAGTTTAGTTAGGAGAGAAATAAGGAAGTCATTATTCCTCCCAAGAGGGACAGGTCACAGGCCCCATGGATGCCTGAAACCCCAGGTAATCCTGACCTCTGTGTCTATGAGATTATTTCTGACATAATCATATGGTCAGAAAGTTATAAGTTAGGCATAGTAAGAGATGAACAGCAGCTATAATAATGATCACAATGATGTACAACAATGAAAGGTATTTAAATTTTACTCATTGTTTATACCTTGAACTCTTCATCTAAAAGTTTTCTAGCATGATAGACCATGGCTAACTGGAACTAAAAGCTGTGGGGGAAAGTGCACACCACAGAGGGAGACAGTCTTAACTGTGTGAAAACCATCTGCAAACAGGGTTCTGTGGAACCTACAGAGGCAGAAGGTACTTCCTGCTGGGAGGGGGGAGGTGGCAATGGGCGTGGCTTTGGGGAGGGTGCAGAATTGGTCTGTGTAGACAGAAGACAGATCAAAGGACAGAGATTCGAACTCATGCACAGTAAGCACTGTGTCTAGCATCTAGCGCCCACCATATGACGCCGGCAGGCTGAAAATCAGACAAAGTGTGAAGGACCTTTGTTGATCATGAGGAATGAGTCACCTCCAGCTTCGAATGAGGGAGGAGTCTGCCGCTGTGCTTCCGAATGACGTTCTGGTTCTACAGTATAACGACACAGGCAGGAGACAGTTTGAAGATGAAAGGAATAAGCCAGGAGAAACCGAAGGAGGGGCAGCCTAGGATAGTGGAAATGAGACAGATGGGTGGAGGCTCATCCCTGGTGATGCCCTTGGCATGGGGACAACATGGGAAGGAGGCAGAGGAGGAGTAAGGCTTAAGGGTGAGTGTCTGGAAGGCTTAGATTTTCAGGACACATTGGGGCTATGTTAAGCTACGATGTTGAGGAAACTGATTAGGGAACAACAGTGGGGTGTCCAGGTCAGTGATATCCAGCCTGGCGGCCCCAACTGGCTTCCCAACCTTCTTTCTCATACGATCCCGGGGCCTGTACCCACTCAGCTGCTGACACCTACTCCCTTCCCAGCTTCTAGCCCCACATGATGTCTTCCAGTGAGGCACCCACTGACCGTCCTTTCATCCTGTTTGCTCAGAAAAACGTGGTTATGGACAGAACTCTCTGGAGTGAAGAGCCACAATAAATCATTCCTTCTTTAGGTTGCTTCTGTTGGCATGCGCTCACAGTACTATAAAGCTAAGTAACATGCCTCCCCAGAACACCCATTGGCAAAGAGTCTTTCCGATCTCTTCTGTTAGCTTGGAGGCCATCCTATGCACAGCCTATACATTCCTCAGCCTCACAGTCTACGGTAAGGCAACATGGACTCTTCTAGCTCCTCCACAGAACAGGCCTTCGGGCCTGTGCATAGTCCTCTCAACCTAGAATGTTCTCCCTTTTTCTGCCATCTCATCAACTTATAACTATTCTCTTATCTAGGCTGGGACAGCCAGGGCTGGGCTGGTTGCTCCTTCTGGCCTGTGTTAATCTATGTTCTTATCTGTATCCAGTGGGAAATTAGTCATTTCACTGCGCCGTTTAGGAGACTGTGAGCATCATGCGGGCAGGACATGTGTTTGCTGTAGACTTCTTGTGTCTAGCACATTGCCTAGCACCAAGTGGTTATACATAGCTGGTTTCTTTTCTTACAGGCATTTCTCATCTTACCATTACAGTGGGATATACATCCCTGCACCCCAAGTTCCTGCATACTAATTATCAAACTTTACCTGTAAAAAAAGCTCAATGGGTTTTGAAGTGAATAGGTTTAATGTTGTACAAACTATACTTCAGAAATGTTAGGATGAACTGAGCTGGGAAGATGTCTTTCATCATAGACATATGGTTAAAACGTGCTCCAAAGCAGCTGAGCTTTGTGGCACCTGTGGAGAAAAAGCTGTGTTAACAGGAGGCTTACCTACATCTATAGCTCATTTGTGCTTTCAACTGAGGCTTCTAATTTGGGCGGACTGGAGAAATGGCTCAGTGGCTAAGAACACTTGCTGCTCTTGCGGAAGGAAGACCTGGATTTGGCTCTCAGGGAACAATGTAGTACCTCACAATTGTCTTTAATTCCAGACCCAGAGGACCCAATGCCCCACTCTGGCCTCTGTGAGCACTGTATGCATGCAGTGTGCTTATATACATGAAGACACAACACTCACACACAAAATAAATAAATCTCTAAGGGCTAATTTTTAATAGAATTTGACCTTTTAAAAAAATATCAACTCAGGAGCCAGTATGACGGTTCAGCGGTGGAGCAGGTGTTTGACGCAAGCCCAGGGTTCTGAGTTTGATCCCGCCACACATGGTAGAAGGAGAGAAGGCTTGAAGATGCCCTCTGACTTCCACTGTGGTATACATTTTTACACACACACACACACACACACACACACACACACACAACTATTTTTGAAGAAAAAATATCAATCTACATCTGACTTTTTTTTTTTTTAAGACAGGGTCTAGTTTAGTTGTGTAGTTTGGAACTGGTTTAGGCTGGTTTGGAACTTAAAATGTAGCCCAGGGTAGCCTGGAACTCATGACTCTATTGCCTTGGCCTCCTAAGTGCTGGGATTATGGATGTGTACCACCATACCCGGCTCGAATGTGTAACAGTTCCCCGTGTGGGCACTGGTATAGTGCCAACTATTTTGGAAAATATAGACAGTAATTCTCATTCTCACACTAGGATCAACTGGAGTTTCTGTAAATACATCTTTCTGGACCCCAGCCTTAGAGACTTGAGTTCAGCTTAAGAATCCCTCACCATAAGGGAGAATTTAGATGGGCATAGCCTCATTTTTCAGGTAAAGTACTTTGACTTAAATTTATAATTAAAAAAAAAAAAACTGTTGGCATTTCCCCATTTACTAATTTTTAGAAACCAAAACACATGAGATGTGCTTTTCAAAATTCACAAATATCTGATCATCCTTATGAGTGTCAATGTTCACTGTGCAGTTTGTACTTTATTCTTAAATCTGTGCAATTTAGTTGCATAGTATAAGCATAATTATCTAATTGCTGGCAATTTGTGGAGCCCACTTGTTAAACTGTATCCCCTAAAAGAAGATGTTGAAATGCTAATGATTTCGAAACAAGGGTCTACGCAGATTTCCCCGAGCTGAGCCGCTGAGGCTGGACCTCACTCAGGGTAACTGGTGTTCTCTCAAAACCTGAACTCAGACACACAGAGGGGGACCGGAGACAGCAAGAGGTGACAAAGAGAAACTGCCACGCGAGGATGGGTGGACCAGAGTGATGTTTTGCAGAGGAGGAGTGTCAAAGACAGCCTGCCAGCTGTCAAGGGCTGGAAAGAGGCAGGGTGGACGCAGGGAACAGGGCCCTGCCGACCTTGATCCTGGGTCTCCCAGCTCCAGAATTGGGAGATAGTAAACATCTGTTGTTTCCGGCCACCCAGTTTTAGTATTTCTTATATGCCTGGTGAACGAACACGCTATTAAATACGCCAGCGCACAGAACACAGGCTGGGTTTGAACCTGTAACATCGAGTTTGACCTTTAAAACACAAACTCAGTTAAGGCAAAATCGAGGCACCTACTGCAACCACAGCTGTCTGCCCTTTTAGAATGGCTTTAAAATGTGTACAACATATTGCATTATAAGCCCAAGTATATTAAAATTAATTTAGAATTTATAAACTAAAAAAGTGATAGTAATTTCACATACTTTGCTATTGAAACATGAGTTTAAAGAGTCTGCTAGGGTTTATTAGTGGTATTTAAAATAAACGGTATTTTGAAATAACTAATACATTAAAATGTTGAACCATACTGTGAAAACGCCATGAGTTCTGCTAATGTGGTCACCTCGTCACAACTTAGACAAATGAGAAATCTCAGCTAGAGAATAGTGGGAAGACATGTGCACATAAGTCCCTGCATTTGGGAATACATGTGTACACGAGTCCCCACATTTAGGAGTACATTTGTACGTAAGTCCCCGAATTTGGGAATATGTACATAATAAGTTCCCGAATTTCTAGACAACACCTGAATTCTATCTGTGGAGAACTTTATGATGGAGGGATCCCAGACGAACACTTGAAGAGGAAGCCTCTTGGGTTTTATTCAGGAAACTCTCTCATTTTGACAGGGTTGGTCTAAATGTGGGTGACAATCAACAGTTACTTTGTGGTGTGCTACTTAAGGAGCAAGCCAAAGACCACTAAAGGCTCCTCGGCAGACTCAGTGCTCAACATGTGGGTTTGTCCACTCTGAGCTGGGCACACTTAACTGAAATGCTTGGGACCAGATATGTATCAGATTTCAGTTTTTTTTTGTTTTTTTGTTTTTGTTTTTGTTTTTTTTTTTTTGGTTTTTCGAGACAGGGTTTCTCTGTGTAGCTTTGCGCCTTTCCTGGAACTCACTTGGTAGCCCAGGCTGGCCTTGAACTCACAGAGATCCGCCTGGCTCTGCCTCCCAAGTGCTGGGATTAAAGGTGTGCGCCACCACCGCCCGGCACTTTTTTTTTTTTTTTTTTTTTAACAAAACTAATGTATGTACAGACTTTATTAACAAAGCATCTCCAATACAAAAACCCAGTTTGAAATGCTCTGAAATCCAAAACCTTTTGTACTCTACCATGCTCAGAAAGCCTAGGGTCTCGGAGCACTTTAGGCGAGGACGCTCCACCTGTACTCCCAGGACTCTTGAGGGAGGCTGCATGTCTGCTGCTTCCCCTGGTGCACAGATGTGGATGAGGTGGGTTTTTGTGGCAGTCTTATTCATCCTTTGCTGTCTAGTCTCTAGATCCACGGGTGGCCGGAGGCAAGACACAGACAAATATCTCCTTTCGCATTCCACTCACAGTGTTCTCTAGATTGTGGCAGTGACCCTGTGGCTGTGGCCCCTGCTCACAGGGGAGGAGGCAGCAGCTCCCTAGTGGCGGGATCTGTGACTTTGAAATGCAAGCAGCTCAATGAGTGTACATTTCTTCAATCCTTTTTTCCAGGTGGACTCAAACTATAATGTTCTGAAATAAATCCCTTTTTATGTGGGTGCCTGTGCGTGTGCGCACATGTGTTGGTGTGTGTGTGTGTGTGTGTGTGTGTGTGTACACTTGTGTAGGTGTGGAGTTAACCTCATGGGTTAACCTCATGGGTCGTTCCTTAGGAGCCATCCACTTTGTCTTTGGAGACAGGGTCTTTCACTAAAGCCGGAACTTGCCAAGCAGGCTAGGCCAGCCAGCCATCAAGCCTCAGGGAGCCTGCCTGTCTCTGCCTCCTCAGCCCTGGGATTATAAGGGTACACCTCTGCACTAGGCACTTCTTACATGGGTTGTGGGAATTGAACTCAGGACCTCCTCCTTGCAGGGTAAACATTTCATCAGCTGAGCTCTCTCTAGTCCTAATTTTTTTTTTTTTCTGGAACAGGCTAGAGTAAATGCTGTTATGTGCGGCTGAACTGACCAAACTGGCTACAGCTTACGTTCCTTCCTTGGAAGGACCCACAGCTTCTGCTTCCCACAACCTCAAATAAACTGAGAACAGAATGCCAAAATGCCTTCTGTTCTTTTTTGTTTGTTTGTCCACTGTTCTTAATAGGTCACCACACCCCTTCGGATTTATATCACAAAAAGCACTCTAGAAATACACAGACTAGTCCGAAAATTCTGTTCCTTTCCAAAGGAGTAGCCCATCCCTGTCTAATAAAGTAAAAATATGTAGAATGCTAAAATGGAAAGTCTAAACTTACCTGTTCCTCTGCGAGCCTATGAATTGGTTGCTTGCTATACCAAGTAGACATTGCATAGACTTTCTTTTCTTTATAGGGACAGAATTTGTACTGAACATTCCAGGTGAGCCCAGAACTGCTGGCTTGGAATTCCCCTTAGCTAGGAAGCAGCAAGGTGAGGGATAAAGTCACTCCTTGGGCCAAAAACAAAGCCCAACATTATGTCATAGAAAAATCTGATGAAAAATGACCTCAACAACATAGGCAAAGCAAAACCAAACAGCATGAAAAGAGACTCTACCCACAGCCTGCAGTTCCCTGTTACCAAGCTCTCAATGGAAAGTTAGTTCATCGAAATCTTTGGATTGAATTTACTCATCTTTTTTCTGGTCTGCCTGAAAAGACAAACAAACCAAACTATTGTTTTCTGTACCCCTATCATCATTCCAGGATCTCTCTCTCTCTCTCTCTCTAACTACAACCCCCCTTCCTCCCTCCCCTCCACCACCACTACTCTAAATTCATTGTTCAGAGGCAAGAATTTCCAATAGGATGAAAATACTTGCTCTTAAAATTACAATAGTGATATAAGAAAACGAGTTGTGATTTTATACCTAATCTCTCTGAACCTATCTGTGAAGTCTCCTCCACATGATCCCACACTTGATTAAAACCCAGTTGGCAAATCTCTGAAAGTCACAGACATTCCTAAATTATATGCAATTTTGTTAGCTAACAAACGAACGAATGAACACAGCCATTTAAAATCCAATTTGAGCATAGACACCAAACAAAACCATAGACCTTGGGTCTGAACCTTGCCTCTAGGGCGGAAAGCGCTTTTCTTTAAAAAGGCCATTTCTGAAAACCCAATTTGATGATGGCGGCTTCAATTTTCCTCTAAATTATAAAAATTATTAGATATGTTTAATACCGGGAAAGTACTAACTGTTCAGGCCAGTGACCAAAGCACCTGTAACAATAAAACTTTAAGCTTTGTAAACAACACTTTTAAAGAAGGCATTTTTAGTTGCCATTTTTCACTCTAGGAACTCAGGTCTTTCCTGGTTTCCCGGTTCACTGACGTTATCAGCGGGAGCTGCAGGAGCTGGGAAACTGCGGGAACTTTAGCGAACTTGCAAAAGGGTGAGCGTCGGGCTTCCCACCGCCTCCATGTTTCCTAGTCCAGAAGGCTCCAAACAAAGTCGGGAGCCCCCAAGAAGGGATTTCCCTGCCCCTGGGCTCACCGTACCCACAGATCACACTTAGGAAAGGTCACTGGGGCCTGAGTGTGACGGCCAAAGGGACAGTGATCGAGCGTGAATTCGGCCCACCCGACTCGCCGCAGGTCGGGCCCAGCGCTGTCCCACCGCGGGGGACACCGGGCGTGTTCCCGGCTGGGGCGCGGGGGGTCACTGCACTTACCACCGCCAGCAGCAGCAGGGCGCACCGGCCGCCCGGGCTCCGCGCCATCGCCTCGCTCCGCCGCGCCCTCGCCTCCGGGCCTCGCCGGCGGATCCTCCTGGCCAGGTCCCTCCTGTGGCCGCCCCTCTGCGCCTCAGCCCTGCCCCGGGTGCGGTTCCAGGTGTGGCCGGGTCAGGAAGGGTAGCCGGGGGCCCGCCCGCAGCCTGGAGGTGGGGAAAGCGCTCCACGGGGAGGTGCGAGCCAGTTCCCGCCCTCCGCACCTGGGGCCGTGACGTCCCCTCCTGGGGACCTTGGGTGGCTGGCCCCGCCCCGTCGTGTCTCCTTCCCGATCCCCTCCTCCTCCCGGATCAGAGTAGAGAACCTAGTTACCAGCCGGTCCAGACCCCAGGACAGAGGATCTAAGGAATGGGAACTCAGGGAACCCAGGATCGCAAGGCTGCTGTGGAAAAGGGCTGGCGATGCGGGAATGAGCGCAGGTGGCGACCGGGAGACACGCGGGCCACGCGGCATGGGGCCTGCTGTTGGGAGCCAGGCTTCAGTAGTGTCCCTGTAAAGGCCTCTCACCTCTTCTCTGCGGCCCTTTCCAGCAGGTTTGCAACTTTTCTGGCTCTGCGAGGAGACAGTAGAAGGGCAAAAAAAAGACACAGCAGGGCAAAAGAGACAGGTCTTTGACCTGCTGAACTCGGTCGGTAACGTCCAATACATTGGGCTGAGCTGCTGTAGGAACAAAGTCAGAAAATCTTTATGAATCTTTCTGCAGTGGCCAGCGCTTAAGGACTCTGATAGCTGTGAAAAATCAAAACGGTATTATTGCAAGAGTGAGTAAAACGTTGAATTGAATTCTATTGTTATTATAATTACCATTATTTTTAGACTCAGTCTCACTTAGTAACCCAGGCTGACCTCAGACTTGAGATCCTCCTGCCTCACCCTGGCTGTCTAGCTCTATGATTATAGTTGTGCTACCAGGCCTGGCTGAGTGAACTCTTGCAAACAGAAACTGAATATGGGCATCCAGACACTGGAGTCAGGACAGGTTGGAAAAATCCCCTGTTGCACGCAGGAAGTAAAGTATTATGGAAAGCACTCAGGTAAATTTTAGTGTATTTGAATATATTTACATGAGTTACCTGCACAAATATATTTTGAATTAAACACAGTATAGCATCTAAAGAAAGGTGTTTGCCGTAATCACTAGCTAATGGGGGCTTTGCAAGTTTTACTTTCCACGGCTTACTGACATCTCTGTTTATTTCTGGTTGATACGACAGTAGTGGAGGACCCTTTATGCATGGAGGGCTGATAGGAAACTGGCAAGACCAGTTTGTCACTAAAATTAGCTCAAGTAGCCAAGTTGCTTCTATCGTTAGAAGAGGCTCCCTCTTTTCTCTGAGAATCCCTCACTCTTTGTCCCTCAATTTCAAATGTAGAGAAGATGGACTTTTAGTTTCTGCTCCTCTTGAACTAGGTGAGGGTACTAGCAGAACCCTTGGCAATTCCCCTTCTTCACAGTGCCGGGACTCCTAACTGAAGACAGCAGGACTCACCAAATGTGTTTGCAAACCTCCCCAAGAAGCCTTCTCTCTGCTCTGCTTAAGAGCGCTCTTGCCTCGGAGCCCTGTAGACACGTTTCTTTCTCAAGCCTGCAGGAGCTGTTTCCTAATGAAGATAATTGTAGCTTCCAGGGTAAGAACTAGCTAATACGGAGTTTATTTCTGCGGAATTATTCAGCAGCCTCTGGGGGCTGTCTAAGTAAGCTGCAGGCAGCATTCCCTCCATAAGACATCTGTCCCAGGACTTGAGAGGTGTCAGTCCTTACCGGCACCACATGATGTCATCACTTGGCAAATTCTAAGCATGGGGCTCAGTTGAAGGGACTTTCTGAGAATCAGATAATCACATCTACCTCTTCAGCTTCTGATTTCTTCAGACTGGAATGAGGTTAAACTTATTTCATAAATCTCTGCATATAGAGCCAAATATGGCCATTTCCAATGAAACAGTAAAGATGGCTTTGGGATAAAAGGAAATGTTGACAAGATGTGAACATTTTAACTCCCAGGCTCCCTACCTAAAGAAGGGTACACACATTTTCTTTAGATGCTTATAACTCATTAGCTCAAAACATATTTTGTTCAAATAACTATATTCAAATATATTAAAGTTGGGCTGGAGAGAAGGCTTAGAGGTTAAGACAGGCCTGTTGCTCTTGCAGAGGACCTGGGCTTGGTTCCCAGCATGCACATGGTGGATCACAACCATTAGTAACTCCAGTTCCCAGGGGTCCATCTCCATCTTCTGACCTCTGTGGGCACCAGGCACACATGTGGTGCACATATATATATATATATATATACAGACAAAACACTCACACACACACACACACACACACACACACATTAAAATTTACCTGTTTTCCATAAAGGAGATGAGAATAATCTTTAAGTGATTAGTCTTGGATTCACTCTTAATATCACCTAAAATAAAGCATAAAGGTTTTATAAAGGTCAATAAAATTTAGTGTATCTCCTCCCTACCATCACTGCCTCCTCTTCCCACCATCTCTTGGCCTTGGACATCTTTTTATACATTGACACTTCTTAGCTAAAGAAAGGCCAGATAGGTAGCTGGCCACTTAATTCCAGTGACTATCCTTCTAAGTGCATTATTAGATTAAGTAATTAGATTAGTTAATCTTTGAGACTTTGAAAGCCAGATCTGGCTGTTGTCCTAAGAAAATACCTCCCAAGAAAATCATAAAAGTGTGTGACTTTTATAAGACATGAGGTTGCTGTGGTCAGTAGGCTTACCCACAGAACTTTCATTAGTAGAAGGTACCAAGTTGGGGATGTAACTCAGTGGTAGAGTGCTTGCCTAGCAGGTACTGGTACCCTGGGTTGAAGCCCCGCCTTGCCTCTTGCCATGAGCAAATGCCTGTCAAGAAGCAACTTAAGGAAGGGCAGAAGGGCTTGTTTGGCTCACAGCTGGAAAGATGGAGTCCATCATGACAGGGAAGGCATGTGGTGGGAGCTAAAGGTATTTGTTTACATTGAGCACTCTGCCAGGAAGTGGAGAGACTGCACAGGAAGTGGGGCTGGACTGTGAAACCTCAAGGTCCACCTCCGGCAGCCCACTACTTCCTTTAGCTAGATCCAGTCTAGCAATGGTTCTGCAACTTCCCAGAACAGCTCCACCGTCCGGGGACCAAGTGGTTAAACACATGGTTCTGTGGAGGACATTTGACATTCTACCCATAACACTAACACTATAAAAATAGATAGATAGGGCCGGGCGGTGGTGGTGCACGCCTTTAATCCCAGCACTTGGGAGGCAGAAGCAGGCGGATCTCTGTGAGTTCGAGGCCAGCCTGGACTACAGAGTGAGTTCCAAGAAAGGCGCAAAGCTACAGAGAAACCCTGTCTCGAACAAAACATATCTATTTTTATAAAAAAAAAAAAGACAGATAGATAGATAGATGCATAGATAGATAGATGATAGATAAATCTAAGTAAGTAAGTAAGACAAAGACACAGAACAAAATATGAAATGTCCCCATGTGACCTAGCTGGATAATACAGGGAGGAATCTGTTTTTACTTTAGATTTGTGGGGAAGGAATGGTCAAGTACTCTCTCTCTCTCTCTCCCTCTCTGGCTTTTCCCCCTTTTGCTTATTAAAAATGATTTTATATTTATTTTGTCGTTGTGTGTGTTGGGGGAGGTGCATGTGTCAAGGCAGGAAGTCAGAGGGGATGTGTCCGGAAGTGAGGAGGTACCTTTAATCTCTGAGCCATCTTACCTGTTCTTTCTTAACCCTTCCCCTGCCTGCTTATGCAATGATGTGTCTTTTGAGGTGTGTTTTCATTTTTTCTTCTTCCTTGACTCTGTTTCTACTGTGCAGACTTTTAAGAAAGACAGTCGTTCCTTCTAAGCTTCAGACCTGGGCCATCACCGTGAGGATATTGCATGGGAACCTCAAACGACTGTGATGAACCTCAAACGACTGTGATGATGCGTAGAGCTGTCACCTCCGACACTGACAGAGAAGGATTTCTCTGCCTTGTTACTGCCACTCCAGAGCAAATGTGCTCATTCCTCACATGCTCGGTACAGTGGGTGGTGGCCTTGTCACTTAGCTACCCAAGACAGACCCGAGGAATCATCCTCAATCTCCCATTAGGATTTTCCGTATGCACAACTAATCATACTCCCTCTGTGTTGCAGCAATCACTGTGATGCATGGCTATTTCACCCAGGTCAACTGCTCTACCCATCACTCTGTCTTAAGACTGTCAGTTCCACAAGAGTAGGGATCATTTGGTAGTCATGGTAGGCTCAGCCCTGGTCTCAGGGTCATACTGGATGATCAATAAAAATCTGTTGGACCAAGCTTACATACCAGAAGGAATTAATTAATGAGTGAAAAAAATGAGTAGTATGGAGGAGAATGCTTTGAATATTCATCGTGACTGAACTGATAGATTAGTTAGAAAATGCTGGTCTGTGGTGTGTGTTTCTTGACTCTCTCTGTGTGTGAATGCATTCACATGCATATACATGTGATTTGTGTATGTGTGTTTCCTTAGCAACCCTGCAGCCAAACAAAGATAGCAGGTGTGAGTCAGGTTGTGGAGCACTCTGGCTGATGGCTGAGAGACTTAAGAATCCAGGATATATATGGAACTGAGTGTGGCTGGGACGGGGAGGGACAGGCTGAAGCTGTAAGAGTCCAGGAGCCAAGTGAGAACAGAGTTCATCACCCTGAAGGTGAAGAAACTAACAGAATTGTCCTTCTCCTCAATCCTGGTGAAGGAGCCATGTCCTGTGGCCCAGAGGCCAAGGTATGAGTGTCAGGCGGTGAGAACCGGGGCCTTGGAGTGTCTGGATTCTCCAGTTTGTTGGACCAGAAGCCAAATGCAGCCTGGGGACTGAGAAGGAAGCACTGATAGGCTAAGAGCCTCTAACGGAAAGGTGCGCGGGTGCTGTTGCCTTTCTGAGAGTCGAAGAGTGGTAAAGTCAGCAGAGGAGGCAACACGCCGTTAATAAACAGTCCACACCCTGGAGGCAGACACAGCCCTGAGCACTGCTGAAGAGGTTAATAGTTAGAAGACTGATACAGCCTACCACAGTGATTCAGTGTCTCACTCAACAGTTCCTCACACGTTCTTCTGTGAGTCAGTGCACCAGGACCTGTGACTGTGGGGACAGAGTCCCTTACCCCCAATATTTTAAGGAAATCGTTAATTGATCGCGAAGTAGAGGAGAAATGGAAAAAGATGCAAAAGTAGCAAAGAGGAACTTGTGCACTTTTACTCTTGGGAAAAACGTTTACTCTTGGGTCGAAGTAGTGATCAGAACGTGATCATGCTGCTTGGAGATGCACACAGAATGGGCCTGGGAAAGCCCAGGTAGGCATTGCTGCCCTGCTAGCCTGACACTCCCTCCCACTGACTCATGCCTGCCATCACTTAGCTGAAGGCTCCCTTGGCGT
>CABHPP010145834.1:23469-43124 GCA_902168425.1 Peromyscus attwateri | reverse complement strand
TAGTAGATCACTTCCTAGAGTACAGAAGAGGTAAAACTGCACAATGAAGAGCCACTTCCAAGATTATGATTCGTCTTGCTCTTGACGTCACTTTCTTAATCTTGTTCACTCACTCACTGTGACACCAACAAGTGGTGACAGCCAGCTCTTGACCTGTGGAGAGAACCAGGTTGCAAGGAACTTAAAGAGTTCTCAGGCAATGATTCCAACAATCTACAAGGAACTAGATCCTTCAGAACCACCCCCGTGAGTCAGTTTAGGAGCACACAGGAGTCTGCAGCCCCAGCCTAGTCAACACTTGGACTGCCAATGTGGATAGGTGAGATGTTGAGGAAGTGATGCTCTGAAACCCACACCTGGGTTCCCAATCCATCTTACGTGTGATGTAATAGGAGCCTGTCACTTTAAGCCACCAAGTCTTGTGCGACTTGGTACACAGTAATGGATGACTAAAATGGATGTACAGGGGTGGTGACACAAGTCAAAATGTATGTGTGTGTGACAGCTAGGAATGGCCACGTTGCACCCTGGAGATGAAAGAGCAGAAAATGGGTCTTAGTGGAAAGAGACCAATCAGGGCTCAGTATGGGCAGCAGTCAAAAGCCTGAATGGGAACTGTGTGGGTTCCCCACCGGCTGGCTCACGCTTCCCCATTACAGCCTTCACTGCAGTGTGGCTGATTTCACACATTTCTGTTCTGTGAAATCCCAGATACTTGATAATAGCTCACCTGCGTTTACTTGATTCGCCTCGTTTAATTTGTAGACCTAACAATCAGACCGTCTAAAGGCAACTAGCAATCAGAACTTAGGAGGAGGCATCAAGTTGAACAGCTGCACTTTTGAAGGCAATCCATGCTTGACAATGACTTTGACATTTAAAGAGGCCCTTGGCCCAAGAAGCACCCACATGTTCTGAGCCACTTGTCTTTGTCACAGGAGGCTAAACCAGTGTCAAGAGCATCAGTTCTACCTACTGTTCAATCAATGACCAAACACAGCAGTATGTATTCCACAGGTGCTGACTCAGAAATTTGTTCAGAACTTGATGTTCCCAGCTGAAAACCGTCTGAAATGCTCAATATTGCGGTTGACATGTAACAAATTGTCACCCCCTCCCCTAAAAAAACATTGCCATGTTCTTGCTTATTATATGATGCAATGGAAAAACGTACCCAGAGGAGGCATATTTTAATTCCGAGAAGCAGCCTAACTACATAAAAAGTACCATTCTCTCTTAATCCACTTAGACTTCTTTGCTGTCTTCTGTTTTAACGCCATGTCACTGCCTAATCACTCACCATTGTGACAAAATTCAAAGCAGTTTGCATCCTGCAAGCTTGGCAATAAAACAGGTTTAAAAGCAATAAACATCTTTGAAACAATTCACCAAGCCCGAAAAGGGTGCCAGAATGAGTTTGGGAATGATAGGTTTGAATTTTTTAAAACAAATTGTTCTTGGGCTTGGATTTAAACACCACGAATATATGTTCACAGTCAAGCCCTGAAAAATGACCTAGACCCCGGGAGCAAATACAAATGCCACTTAGTGGTTCTTCGATGCTGGTAGACATCCCCTTGGTCTCTTCATACACACATCCTTATGTCATCGGGATTTTTGCCTAACCTTTATTTCTGCATTTAACATTCATCCATTCACTGTCAGACTGAGAAATCCAGGTTTAGCATGCCACAAAAGTGTTTGTCATTATTGCTCCCCTGCTTCCCCTAGTCCCAGGGCCTCAAGCTTAGTGAAAATTGCCCTCCACTGAGAGTCATAGCCAATATTCCTTCCAAGTCCCAGGCAACCAAATGTGAGGAAAGTGGTCATGCATCAGACAGTTAAAGAGAGGTGGGGACAGACTGCTGAGGTCACATTTGGGAGCCACATGATATTCTTCATGGGTTCGTGTTATATGCTTATGTGTGTGTCTGTAGAAAGGTGTGTGTGTGTGTGTGTGTGTGTGTGTGTAGGTCAGACCTGGGGTGTCATTCCTCAAGCAGCTTCTACCTCCCATCTTTTGTTTGAAGCAGGGTCTTTCATTGGTCTAGGACTTTGCCAAGTGGGCTATTGCATCTTCCCAGTAAACTCGAGGGATCCTCCTGTCTCCACCTCCCCTCTCATGGCAGCAGCTGAGATTACAAATGCACACCACCTCTTCCAGCTACTCACATAGGTTCCGTCCTCATGCTTGGAAGACACTTTACCAAGCGAACCATCTCTTCAGCCTTCTTTAGGTTTCTTTGGCGGTTGTGGTGGCGGTGGCGGTGGCGGTGGTGGTGGTAGAAGTAATAGTGGTATGTGTTAGAATCAAGCCTGCATCCTTGCTTATGGCAGGCAAATGATCTACCCACTGAGATAGATCGCAGCCCCCACATTGTACTATGTAATAGCATTCTTCATCCACAGTGGCCATCTTGGTTTTGGTTCCCTAGTGTATCAACCATGTTGCACAGCAGGAGTCTGTGCTCCACTCCAGCTAACAACAGTATGCATCAGACCTAAAAGGCACCTTACTGCTGTGGAATAATCCTTTTGTACACTGTAAAGATTTGTCACTCGAATTGGTTTAATAAAATGCTGATTGGCCAGTAGCCAGGCATGAAGTACAGGTGGGGTGACCAAACTAAGGATGATGGGAAGGAGAAGGGCAGAGTCAGGAGCTGCCAGAAGATTCAGAGGGAACAGGAGATGAACATACCATGCTAATAAAGGTACTTCCTCATGACAGAGAGTAAATGAGGAATATGTGTTAACTTAAAATGTAAGAGCAAGTTAATAATAAGTCTGAGCTACGGGTCAAGCATTTATAATTTGTGTTCAGCCTCTGAGTCAGTTATTTGGGACTGGGCAGTCAGGACAAGAAATGTCCATCTACACCCTACCTCAATTTTCCCCTCTTTTCTTTTTTCAACGTTGATTAGTTTCTAAATTGCTATGATCAATTCAACCTGAAAAGTTCTCAGCTGTGCACCTGTCAAACACATAGGACTCTACTTGCCTCCTGGCTCAACCTTAAACTACCTTAAACTGGTGCTCGAAGGCTTGTGGAGACATAGCTGTGAATATTTATGTAGGAACAATTCTGGGGAGTGGAGTGACAGGACAGTGACTGGGCAGAGGAGGTAAAGAGCTGCCCTGAATATGGGCATCATCATCAAATGGCCTGGGGTCCCAAATGGAAAGGAGATGGGGGAAGAAGAAGTCAGTCAGCAAACACAGGCAACTCCCTTTCCTTCCTGAGTGTGTCTGTCTCTACATCAGTCATCCAGAGATACCACACTCCATCTTTCTGGCCTTTCAGCATGGGCTTATCACCAGTAACTCTTCCAGATATATATCATGTCTACTTCTAGAGAATCATGAGTAATACACACACTTTCTGTAAATTGTAGTTCTATGACTTGAGGAAGCTTATCCACACTACAACTCTATTTCCTCCTTCTTTGGAATCATTTCCCTCAATGTTATTAGCTGTTTGTGTCTGTCTCTTTCTCTTTCTCTCTCTCTCTCTCTCTCTCTCTCTCATTTCAACATTTAATTTTTCTTTATGTGTATGTGTCTGGCTCATTCTCGTTCTCTCTCTCTCTCTCTCTCTCTCTCTCTCATTTCAACATTTAATTTTTCTTTATGTGTATGTGTCTGTATACCACATGTGTATGAATCTGGAGTCACAGGAAATTGAAAGCCACCCACTCCATGGGAGTGCTGGGAACCTAACCCAAGTCTTCTGGAAAAGCAGCACACACATTTCATCACTGAGCCTTCTCTCCAGCCCCTTCTCTGTATAATTCTTGTCCCCACCCCCTTGTATTTTACATGAAATTCAGATTCACATCAAGCCTGCCACTACTCAAGAGTGTTCATTACAAGTCGAGATCTGATCAGCTTCATACGTCTAATTATCTTCATTACCGCTGGCTTCAGTACAGCTTTCTGCAGTACTAGGAACAAAAATAGCCTCCCTTTCCAAAAGTGCACTCCGCACAAGTGGCAGCAGAAATTGTCTAAAGGACCTTCCTTACAGGACCCGCTTTGTCCTGTGTGTGTTTCATGTCTCATTCCAGACCCTTAGCTGCTTAACACCCAGAGCTTTCACTTGTCTCCCTTCCATCAGCGTGGGTGCATCCTCCTCCACCTGGGTCCTGCTAGGACCCTACTTCTTCCTTGCTGCGGTTGCTGTGGCTTCATAGTCTCAGATGTGCACTAGTCCAGATGTGTAGCTGAGGGGTGCAAGGGATAAACATGCTGTGCAGGTGAGTTTTCATCAATGGGCTGTGGAAGCCACTTAAATCATCTGAAGAGACTGTTGAGAAACTGTAGTGCTGTATCTTTTGTCATGGAGGGCAACAAGCTCAGTGTTTGCTTGCTCTCCCTCTCTGCCTCACACCACTCCTTCCTATTCCCTGGGATTCACTCCTTAAAATTATGTTAGCAAAAATAAAACATTGGTTTTGCTTTTTATGGAATAAGACTAAGACACACACACAAACAAACATGTATATATGCATAGATGCACACAGAGACATCTATACACATATATGTACATTCATGAATACACACAGGTGTGCAGATATGCACACATGCATCCACATGCATATACATACACACTTAGCTTTCAGAGAAATGAAACAACTTTTATGCAGTTGACTACAAAACAAGCAATGCAAAATAAAAGCCAAGAAAACAACAAAGAAAGTAAGACAATAATTAAAATCACTCAGAAGTTGTTACCATTCTTATTTTTTATGTCCCTGGGCACAATGGCAAGACTTTTGCTTTCATAATATTTTGGACTTTAAAGCACATATATCATCTCTCCTCGCCCTGAGTTAGAAGTTAGGAAGACAGGCACTGTGGGGTGTGATATATTAAGGAGCGAGTGTCCACAATGCACACACCTAAGAACACAAGAATCAATGCTGGTATTTCAGCCAAATGGCTTAGGGAAGACAGGGACGTGTCTCCAGCAAAATATTACGAGCTTCTTGGAGCAGATCACACCAAAGGCTGTAGCTTTTGTATGTGTCTAGCCCTGAGTAAGTTAACCTACTTCGTAAGTTCTTTATAATTGCATTATTTAAACTTGTTTTTCACAATGTACTTTATGATGTTAGGATAGCAGGTAGCTTTTCCTCAAAGCCAACTTAGAAATTGCATAAGAAACAGCATAGACTGAGTTTATTGCCACAAAACCACAAGGATCCAAATGTTTGATTGATGAGGTCAGGTCCAGGTATAATCCTAACCTGAGCCATCATGACTTGAATGCCTGCTGTTTCTTTGTGAGGCCACTAGAGAAGTCAGTTACTTTGAAGAGCTTCATGTCTCAGTCCATTATGTGAGAATTAGAATATAGCTCTCATGGGAGCAATAGCTCATATGGTGATTAAGTCCTCAAACCAAAATTTCAGTGCCTGTTTAACCTCTTGTGTACTCAAATCCTATTTCGCGGGTATTTTGGTGCAAGGAAGGAGGAGAGGAGATAAGCTTCCCTGGGACTTCTTCGCACAGTGACATCCTGAACTATCTGAAGAGGTCACTGTTATCTGGGCATTCTTTGGCTTTCCTTTCTTCAGCTCTTTCCCAGCCTTCCCTCTCAGAAGACATCCTGAAAAGAAAGCCCACACATTTCTACCACTACCATCTACCACTCTATCAGGTCTTCTCCCTCAGTCTTGGAGTCTTAGGATGGATACTGTCTGCCCAGCTCAATCACACAACTGTGGGACCAGTCAGTCACATCATCGTCCAGCTGGAAGACCTGTTCTAAAGGCTAGGTTAGTACCAACTGCTAATACAAGAGAATCTGTTAACACACATCAACAAAGGAAACATCGCAGGGCCTGACACCCAAACAGATACAAACCTCTAACCCACAGCTCTTTAGACTCGGAGATAGGTCCCCATCTCATCTGAGATGGGTTGTGTAAATGAATAGGGGCGGGTCATAAAAATTTGGCTAAAGGACAATTTTCAAGATAGGCAATGGCCAAAATTGAATTTAAACTCAGAAGCGTCATGGATCTGAGGTGTCCCTGGAAACATTCATGAGTGCTGCATCACGTGACTTCACTGCAGCCTGGGTTCTGAACATAAAACACGCCCACTTCACATGGTACCAGTGGTGATATTATTCAACTGGAGTCAATGCTACCTCCAAATACTTCAGGGCAGGTTTGAAACTAGCATACATTAGGAACTGCAGTGTTTTTACTGTATGTGCAAAGGTTTCTACTGTTTAATAAGCATAATTGTTTGATTACAGAAAAACAGACCTCTGCTTTCCCATGCCCATTCCTCATCAGGCAAATATCAAACTAGCATATTTTTTATTCAGTTGTATTAAAATATTTTATCTTAAACTTCCTGTTTAGGTTACACAAAAAGTTGTTAAATGAAATTTGGGTTGAGATTAGGACAGAGTTTCTAGTAATTTCTGAAATGTTCCTAAATATATTTCAGCCATTCTATAAAAAAACACATGAAAAGTGGTGTTATGGGTGACTGACTCTGAGAAATGCTGAAGATGCTCTATGTCTTGCAGTATCAAATATTTAGCTAAGATTTAATTCTTTACATGAAAATAAATAGGCAAGGCCTGGAGAGATGGCTCAGTGGTTAAAAGCACTTGCTGCTCTTGCAAAGGACTGCAGGTTCCAATCCTAGCATCCATATCAGGCAGCTCATAATGGCCTCTTACTCCAGTTCCAAGGGATCGTATGCCTTCTCCAGGTCTCCAGAGTTACCCGCTCATGTGGCATCCACACAGACATGCATCACAGACAAAGATACAAATAAAGTTGAATAAATGAGCACACCCATCTCATTTTGGTTTTGTCTATTTGTGCAGCTGTGTATCCTGAGTCACATGAACATTTCTCAGGTGAAAGGAGTCCCAAGTGGAAGAAGCTTATGACAGCCCACTCTACAGCCAGTCACATGAGGAAACACCATTTGACAATGACCCTGAGACTGAGCTCTCAGACCATCAAAAACCAGGATCCACCAAAGAGCTCCCTCTGTTCCATATTCCTTGTCAAATGTTGGCCATTTGCTTCTCCAGGATCCTTTTCTCTATATCAACCACCTGAGGTGATTCCTACTCTCTGTGGCTTCTCTACTTCTCAAATTACAAAAGTGCTTTATTTTAAAAAAAAATGCTGGCAGCTGGAGAGATGGCTCAGAGAGCTGGGTGTTGTTCCAGAGGACCTAGGTTTGGTTCCTAGCACCCACACGGTAGCTCACAAGCATCTGTAACTCCAATTCTAGGCTTTCCAACGTCTTATGGCCTCTGTAGGCATTGCAACAAGCGATACATAGACATACATGCTGGGCAAAGCACCTATATACATTAAATACAAATATTTTTTTTAAAAAATTTCAGTTGATGTGTTTCTATTGCTTCTGTATCAGTAAGAGAGCATCAGCTAGAAGAAAGAGAAGTCAGGGCAGGCCTGACTGGTACCTGTTGTCAATCATTGGAAATTGGCAACACTAAAGAGTATAGAAGGACAAAATATGGACATCTAAGTATAATGTCTGTTATAGAAATATGAACTTATTTATTTTCAAGATAGTCAAGTGGTAAAAGATACTAGATTGATTTGCATTAAGTTACAGAGAATAGCTCACCCTACCCTGAGTAAGTCCCAGTGAACACTGGGAACCCCTACATTGTGATGGATGCTCCTCTTCCTCTGCAACTCACTTTTCCCAATTCTAGGACTCAAAGCAATGCTCTGAGTAAAATGTCTTCAATAATTACCCATAAAAAAGCCATTGTTCTGAGGGCCATGCTGTCACCAGAGCCACGATGATCTGAGTAGCCTGTGCTGCCTCCCCAAGCTTTGGGCAAGGGCCATGTCTAGGTCCATGGTCCTAATGCAGTTGGGGTCTGTGTTGATGTCTGTGGTCCCTGTTACCACAGGGGTCCATAGAAACCATGTGTGATGAAATCAGAGGGCCATGCTGAAGCCAGTCCTGCCCTTCTCTGTCCCTGCCCTTTGCTGGACACTGCAGCAAGAAAGCTGGTCCTGACTCTCACAGGAGAGCTGCTCCCCCTACTTGGGAGAGATGGCCCAGATGGCCCTACTTCTCACCATGGTGTGGAAGAACTGGTGACCTGGGCATAGGAGAACTGGTTCCACCCCTCATTTAAGGGGGGTAGCCCCAGTGGCTCAGACTGACCAGCTCAGCTACCCCCCCCCAGACCCACATCTTGGGCCTACCTAATATCTATCCCATCTATGACTTGCTGGAGTGTGTGAAGGTCTGTGGAACAAGATCTCAGTGACTCAGGTGGCAGAGGGATATCCGAGAGGAGTTTTAATGAGGGTCCAGTGATGAAACCAGAGACCTTGAACCGGACCAATGACTCGTTGCAATGAACATTTGCAAGGAAAGATAATTGGACAAAAGGATCTACTGTGTGACATACTGAGGCTCCTAGTGCCACTAAGATGAAAGAAGAGGCGTTGGAGAGGCAGGAAAGATGGAGGGATGAAGTAAAGAGGTTTATTGTTCGGTTGGGTTTTTTTTTTAATTTTCTTTTGAGGTTCAAGGATGAAGAGCAGATATGGAGGGACTGGGAAATTAGTGGAATTGGGGTGCATGATGTGAAATTCTCAAAGAAACAATAAAGAAATTATGTTAAACGTTTTAAAAAGCCATTGTTGGTATCCAATGGTGAAAACAGTCTGATATAAATAGCCATTGATCTGCCCTTGGTGTCCTTCAGCTCAGTGACGGAAAGAAAGAGAAATAGGATTTATGCCTATGACCCTAGCCTGTCAACCATGCAACCTGACCGTCCTTTGACCAATGCCAGTGGTACATTAGAACACAGCAGGTTTATGACTCCCAGCACAGACCGGAGATAGAGAACATAGCCTTACACTCTCTGATCAGCCCAACAGGACTGATGCAGTCCAACATCTCAGGAAGCTACAGATTTCTTGCAGAAAGGCAAGGGCAAAACAGAGTAAGAGGCCGGATGGAGCAATGACCTCGCCCTGGATCAGCAGCTTGAGATGGTCCTGACAACACTCTGGTGCCTGAGTGACAGGCCATGCATAGAAGTCTGGGGGCGGGGCAGGGAAGACAGATGCTAGCGTAGTTCAGCAGTGTCAGAGAGACACCAGACACGGCCCTAGAGAGAAAATTTGTGCCAGGAGGTCTTAGATTCATGTCAGCTTTTATGTTTTTAAAAACATTCTAGAAGCCGACTTCTCTAGTAATGAAGGGCTCTTACCATCTATATCCACATCCTCAATAAATCTCAGGCTCTCTCTCCTTTGGAAATTTTAGCATGTTATAAATCACTGAAGGCTGGAGAGATGATTCAGGGAGTATTAGTCAGGGTTGGCTAGAGTAACAGAACTCATAGAATGAATCTCTCTCTCTCTTACACACACACACACACACACACACACACACACATATATATTTCTCTCTTTATATATATATACATATATATATATAGGTTTTATTAAAATGACTTATAGGCTGCAGTCCAGCTAATTCAACAATGGCCAGCAATGGCCAGAAAGTCCAAGAATCCAGTAGTTGCTCAGTGCACAAGGCTGGATGTCTGGTCTTCAGTATATGTTGGAATCCTGAAGAAGAACGTTCTAATAGCAGTGAAGGGATGGACTCGCTAGCAAGGTGAGGGCAAACAGGCAATGAGCAGAAGCTTCCTTCTTCCATGTCCTCATATAGGCTGCCAGCAGAAGGTGTGGCCCAGGTTAGAGTTGGATTTTCCCAGATCAAATGATCTAGATTAATATTATTTTTTTCCTCCTCAAGATACAGATTAAAGGTGTGTCTTTTCCCGGTTCAAGTGATCTGGATTAAAACTGTATCTTCCTATCTCAAAGATCCAGATTAGATGTGAATCTTCCTACTTCAAGTTAAGCAAAAACCCCTCACAAGTGTGCCCTCCATTTTGGGGTTTTAGTTAATTTCAGGTGCAGTCAAGTTGACAACCAAGAATAGCCATCACAGGTAGTTAACAGCAAGTATTACTCTTGCTGAGAAACTGAGTTCAGTTCACAGACACACATCAGGCAACTCACAACCACCTGTAACACCAGTCGTAGGGAAACACAATACCTTCTTCTGACCTCTACAGGCACTACACTCGCATACTCACACCCACACATAGACACACACATACACACATAATTTAAAAAACAATATAAAAATCTCTAAATCTGTCATTTAATGAGTATGGGACACTCTGATATCCTTTATTCTCCTTTCAGTATTTATAAAACGTATGGAAAGTTCCAACCTGTCTCACTGAGATGAGAAGACCTAGAAGATGGGAGTTCTCAAGAGTCTGATGAGGAACTGCCATGAAAATGGTGAGATACTCTGGAGGAAAGCAGTGCTTGATGGTGGACCTCCTGACAGCCCCAACCTTGTTGCTACCAAGCCTGTTTGAGAAAGGAAGTGCCTTTTGATGGGCAGCAAAATGATTGGGGTGAGTGATGTTTGAACTATAGCTCTACTGATGCTGAATAGAAATAAAACAAATCTTACAAAGTCAACCAGAAAAAAAAAAGAATTTGGCAATAACTATCAACAAATAGTATGGTGGTGCATGTGAGTATCTAGAACACTCAGAAAGAAGAGGAAGAGGAAAAGGAGGAAGAGGAGAGGGGAAAAATGGATCAATAAAGAATCACTTTCTCCAAATAAATCCTGAGGAAGAAATTAATATTACTTGTTCCAAGAATTTCAGCACATTTAGTTCAGCAAAGATTATGGAGTCTCTGCTATGTACAGGGCTCTGTGTGAGGTGTGTATACACAATGTGGGCCACTCAATGCTAAGGACAATGCTTTCTAGTTGGTAAGAACTTTAGAGACTCTCTTCCCTTTGGAATCTATGTGGAAATACTATACAAGCAAAAGCTTTGTCTTTCCTTTGAGATGTTTCCTAACTTGGTGAGGAGCAGAGCTCATATTTACACTGTAGCAGCATCTGTGGGAGCCCCAGAGAGTTTGAGGCAACTATAAAGTGAATAATTGTTGTGTGGAAAGTTCGTTCCTATACAATGACATCAAACAGACAATCTGTGGCTCATTCTGAGCCTGCAAGCAGACCTGCAGAAGGGAACGTGCCCTTCTGAGCTAGCCCTCTACATAGCCTCCCTGGCAGCACAGATGGTGCAGTCTGCACTGCCACAGCCCATGGCAATTACTGGTTCTGTTGTTGCCGGCTTTATTCACTCACTCCGTCTAGACTTCAATTTCTGGAGCCTTTAGTGACTCATTTTTCAAAAAAAAAAAAAAATGCAAGTCATTTCACTTTGCTTTGCTTTGAGCTCTATATAACCTAATATTTAATGTGCTCTGAGCAATGTTATGTGTACCTCATCAAAAAGCAGTCTATAGACTTCCAAGAACACCAGATGATGTTGACTTTGATCATAATCTCCTATTAACCTCTTATTGAAATCTCAATTTTATGAAGAGTCATATCCCAGGCCCTATTCAGAACTGCAGTGTTGACCTGGGTACCTTCAACGATGCTTTTCTATCTTTTATTTAGTTGGCAATAACTCTAAAGGCCATAATTTCATATTTGGTTGAGTTTTGAGTTGTTCAATTTAATAAGTTACTATTCCCTCAAAACCTAACTCATTATCTTAAAAGCCTTGAATGGCCAAATCATAAAGTCTGAGTGTTTGAGGCAGAGTACTGGGCCAGCCAGTACAAAATCTTACAAAGTGCCGGGCGTTGGTGGCACACGCCTTTAATCCCAGCACTCGGGAGGCAGAGGCAGGCTGATCTCTGTGAGTTCGAGGCCAGCCTGGGCTACCAAGTGAGCTCCAGGACAGGCGCAAAGCTACACAGAGAAACCCTGTCTCGAAAAACCAAAACCAAAAAAAAAAAAAAAAATCTTACAAAATGTATCCAGTAGCAACTGACTCTAACTGTATGAACACATTATGGATGCATGAGATTAAGAGTATGCAGGGAGAGGGTTGAGCTGCTCTAGTGTTCATGGGACAAGGGTCTGTCCTTTTACTGCCTGCAGATGGTCAGTTCTAACTAGAATTAGAGGCATGGAGTAATGTGGAATAGTTTCATCACTGGCTTTCTCGTGGCACATATCTATGCTTGTATTGTGTTCTCATGAGAATAGTCTTTAGTCTCACCATGGGATAGCGCCCTCAGACTCATAATACAGAACATCAGAAATCATTTCCTGAGGTGATTCAGAAATTTGACTTTCCTTCAAGATCCTTTTTCTGCTAATTCTAAAGATTTGGAACTGGTGTGCCTGTATTTCTACATACTTATTTACTATATTTAACTAGAATTTAGTCTTTTCTCAGGAATGTTGCCTTTTATTTCAACATTTTCATTTTTAAATCTACTTATTAATTACTTTTTATCATCTATCCTTTTAATAAAAGTTTGTAGCCGGCCAGTGGTGGTGCATGCCTTTAATCCCAGCACTCAGGAGGCAGAGGCAGGTGGATCTCTGTGAGTTCGAGTCCAGCCTGGTCTACAGAGCAAGATCCAGGAAAGGCGCAAAGCTACACAGAGAAACCCTGTCTCAAAAAACAAAAACAAAACAAAACAAAAAAAAGTTTGTTAAGGGTCTATAATAAGTCAACAATCACTCTTGGACCAAATATAGAGTCCTAACTAAAACAAGATCTTTGCTTTCAGAGATTTTTATGGACCTGGAGATAATAATTTAAAGTGTTATCAAGTGCTGAAAACCTCATACCATTTCTTCCTTTAGTCTTATGAGGGAGGCATGAATAGTCCTATTTTACAGCACATGAACATTCTCTTTGTTTCATTGGCTTTAAAATCTCATGTTTTGATTACCTTTATTGTTTCAGGGTCTGTTTAGTAATCCCTACTAACACACAACAACTACTTGCTCATTGTTCATGATTGGTTTTGCCACATGGGGTAATACCTGGAATATTCTGGCTTTCCATCTTCATTTAATTATAGGTCCAACAATTTTACCTCAGCAAAGCCCTGCATGATTCCACAGAGAAGTCCCACTTCTGGTGTGAATCCACAGTTAAGGAGGCCTCTAAGCAAATTGACTCTATTTTCCTGACAAACAGGCCAGGGGGAAAAAAGCTTTTAAATTCACTAGAGATGACTTGTTTGAGCATCTCCTCCCTGGTCCCTGTTGTGCTTTACACACATGAATCATACGGGCGATTTGAATCAAGAAGGGAAGGAAGAGTTGCAGTGTTGATGCCCTCCAAACCCCCACCATGTAGAGAAGTTGATAAGCAGGCTGTTAACTGAATAATGCTTTGCAATGTGAGATTCAGTGTTGGCTGCGAATGCTAACACCCACCCCCTTTTAATTTGAATATTTCCCTCCTTCCTCCATCTTGCTCCAGGGAAGTGTTGGAAGATGGCCAACACTGTTCTCCTATAAGTGACAGACTTCAGGAATTATCACTGAGTGCCAGGAACTCTGGTTAAGAATTTTTTTTCTCTATCTAGCTTAGCTGAATTTCCTTAGGCTAATAAATTAACCTCTGTGAGTGTGTGCCTACCACTTATTTGTTAGACGTTGTTAAAGAAGAATGTGATGAATGTCAGGTCATGTAGGAAACCATTTGTATTTTTAACTACTTTCTTGTTTTTGATAATTATTACCTTGTGTGCTGGTTAGATTTTTGTCAACTTGACTCTAGCTAGCATTGAGGGAAAAGGGAACCTCTTTGAGAAAATGGTTCCATCAGATTGGCCTCTGGGCAACTCTGTGTGGCATTTTCTTGATTAATGACTGACCTGGAAGGGCCCATCTTATTGTGGGTGGGGCCTTCCCTGGGCAGGTGGTCCTGAGATGTATTAGAAAGGTAGCTGAGCAAAGCCATGGAGAGCAAAGCCAGTAAGCAGAGCTTGTCCGTGGTCTCTGCTTCAGTTCCTACTTCCAGACTCTTGCCTTGAGTTCCTGCCTGGTATCTCTTCATGATGTACTGTGGTGTGATAGGGGAAGTCAAACAAACCCTTTGCTCCTCAAGTTTCTTTTGGTCTTCACCTTTTAATCACAACAATAGATACAAACTAGGATACCGCAGATGCCTTTTCTGAGTTAGGGTAGTGTATATCACATTTTAAGCCATTCTTTTCCCTTTAGATAAATTCCCTCTAACACAGAAGATTATAAACTCACCATGCAATGTTGCCATACATCACTGATGCTATGAGGGCAGTGTACCTCAAACAAGGCAACTCTTCAACTTGCACCCCAGAATACAGGAGACAAAGAGCGGCACCATGGTCAGCGTGCAACTTCCATGAAACAGGTTAGAATCACTGAATGTTAGAGACACCAAGAGTTGCTTACAACTACAAAATAAAGCCTCTCTCTAGTGCCTGGGGGCCTCTGGGGCTCAGGTCATCTGAAGGGTAATATTTTCAGCTATGAGCCTGCTCTTCTGCTGCAAGCTTCCAGATACTTTATATATTCAGTGTTTGAGGGCCTAAAGGACACCACTATGGTGTGGAGGTTAGGTTTCACACTTTTTATTCCTCATCACTCCAGCTCACCCTACACTGAAGTCCATCTTTTGTTTGTAGAGAGCATCTAACTGAAGTACCTTCAAGTGCAAAAGGAGTTGATGTTAAGAATTCTTAAGATCAGTTGTTGAAGAAACAATGCCTTTGACACAGAAAGAATTCTAAGAAATGGTTTTGATGGCCATAACAGGAACAGAAAAGAGTGTTGATCCCCATGTTCTAAGAATTATATAGATATATATGTGTGTTCCTTGATGAGACTGTGGAAGGATAATAAGATACTGTGAAGACAGGTACAACCCCAAGCAACTATAAGTTCCACAGAAGAAATAGATGCTCCAAGATCACAGCACAGCAAGCTAGAATCAGCTTAGGTCAGTGGACACCCAGAGAAGCTGATGCTGATTACTGTTCATCTGTATTGGTTAGACGGTGCTTCAGGACCCAGAGAGGGGCAGGAGACCATCATGGGGAGGGGTCGGGAAGAACTGAAGAATAAAAGCACAAATGTAGCAAATTAAGGATTCTTTTAGAAAACAGTAAGTCATTCTTTCTAACTGGAGCAAAGCACTCATGAAATCCAGGGAAATAGAACTGTAGCTCTGTGTGGGAGCTGAATCAGAGAGATGCCTCAGGATCTAGGAATAGGAAATGACTTCTGGGAAAGATGTTCTCCATTTTTAACAGAGAACACTGGCCAGAAATGCATCCATTCAACTCCTACATAAATAAAACAGAGTCAGATGTGTTAGTTACAGACAAGAAATAAAATGAAAGGGCAAGACTTTCTGCTTATGATCATAGGTGAAGATATATGAGTTATTCTTTCATTCCACCAAGTCTCCCTCCCCCACAAAACCATCATCACAGTATCACAATAAAAGATCAATAGACCTTCACTACCACTGAGATTGAAAAGAGGACTCTTAGCCAGCCAGGGATCTTAGTGAATTTCTGGAAAGGATGGAAAATTGATGAGAATACTTTTGTAGATTACAAAAAACAACACAGAAGTCCCTTTTCCATATCAAAAAGAAATTCAAAACTCCATACTGGTAGGAGATGGCATGCATGAAAGGGAAAAATCAAGGCAAAAATCTGATGACAGTTAAAAGCTTATCTTTGAAACAACTATGCCTATAAGTCTCTCAGAGTTCCAGCCCTGCCAACATCTCTCATGGTCCTATCAGGAGCTGAATTTACCTCTAGGCTAAGGCTGTGAAACAATTCTCTAAAATAGTTCTAATCCACTAAGAGTAGGCTACTATAGCAGCCCAAGGGGCAAGGCTTTGGTATTTGGGTGAAATGGAAAATAAACTCTGGCAACTTTGACAGCATAAAAGTAATGGAACCACTCTCAGGAACAATGGGCAAAGTCGTATGTCCTCTCCTAATGGGCATCTGGAGATACTGTCCAAGGGTGATCAAGAGAGCCTTGAACACATTATTTACAGCTGCAAAAGTAAGCCAAACAAGTTCCAAAATTTATAACATAACTCATGAGAACAGAGAAGTGGGAAGTAGTGTTGAGAAAAGGAACTTACTGGATCTCTTTACACTTTTTAAAGTGCACAAGAAATATTGCTGGAGTCATATGATGTAGATGCATTGAAGAAGCCACTGGAAGAGGCAACAAAAGATGGTTTTCAAGACTTCTAGGCAGTGGGACGTGGCTACGATAATGAATTACAGAGCTGTAGAAAGACATTTTTAAGTTTGCAAGCTTCTACTCAGCCTGAATGTCTTAAACTATGAATATGTAATTACTGTCAAAATTTTAAAATGTGGAACATTTGGATTTGACACCTAGGCCCAAATGATAAGAATTACTAAAATTTCTTTGCTGACTAAGAACTCTTAAGATAATTACGAATGGGCCAGTGAGATGGCTCAGAAGGTAAGGATGCTTGCCGCCAAGCCTGCTGACCTGAGTTCAATCCAGGGAACCCAAATAGTAGAAAGAGAGAACCACCTCCTACAGATTGTCCTCTGACATCCACACCTACAACATGGCACACGTGAGTGTGCACACACATAAATGAATGAATGAATGAATGAATGAATGAATGAATGAATGTAAAAACATTTTTTAAAGATAGTTCCAAGTGTTATTAGTCCAACCTGAAGTGAATTTCCTTCCTTGTATATAGCCTGGGCCCTGACTTATTTATTTTATCCCTTCTCTTACACAGTTCTCTCTCTTAGAAATGACAATTTAAAAGGATGTTTTCTTTTTACTGTGTCAGCTTTAAACTGAGCTTTACAGATGTCAATTTAATTAGCAGTATCTAGTTTTACAGATCCCAAGAACAGCTTGGACAAGTACATCATCCCCTGCCTAAGCTGTAGATATTGTTGGAGGAGTCCCAGTGAATCAAAAGAAAAAAATGATCAATATTCAGGGTTAGACATATAGTTGCATGTAAAAATGACTCAAGATGATACCTAAAATTTTTAAATAGGCTAATTTAGACATACATAATTACTTCAACTTCTCTAGCTGGGTTGACTGGATACAGAAATTTGCATGAAAGGACCATGAGGAAAGATTTAAATGGAGTTATTTTCCTAATAAAATTTCAAATAGGCAGATGTTTGCCCCAAGGAGCCATTCAGACAACAGAACTTACATAAAAACACCATGAGTGCCAAAAAGAAAGAGTGTCTTTAGCCACTGCCTTTTAAAGATGCATTCATTGCCCATATGAATGTGGACGGTATTATTTCGAACAGATTACATTCACTTTTGTCCAGTGATAAGTCTTCCACCGGAAAGATCAGGAAAACTTGAAATGTTTACTTTGAAAATTCTCCTGAGGATACTACAGCTTTTAAAATGTTAATTTATACAGATATGCATGACTCAATTAGGCTCACACTCTGAGCAGTGTTCTCTCTGACAAGAGCTGCCTACCATCTGTTAAGTGAACTATTTCCAGTTCTCATGATCCCAAGGTCATCATTTTAGCTACTGAGATTGAAAGTCCCAGTCATCATAAATGTCATTTGCCCCACCCTTCCTCTTATGTTCACTCAGGTCATCATTTTTTCCCAGATTCTTTTTTAATCAACAAATTTGAAAGAAACTCCAAAGGAAAATAAATGCATGCCTAACCAATTCCATTTTCATGGTTGGTGGCTTCGAAACAACCATTTGCTTGCTCTGGTTGGTCTAGAAGGCTGTTTTCTTTTTCTCTAAGACACAAAGTGGTAGAGGCGAAGAAGGCCTTCATTTTCTAGATTTTGTGATGTGAGTCATCTCAAACCTGTGTGCAGACAGTCATTTTGATCTAGAAGAGCTGGCTACGGTAGAGATACCAGAAGCTCTAATGCTTAATGACCACAGCAGTGGACCATTTATTTGTTTTGCCTAATCTGGCTTTTACACCTAGGAAGTGCCCTAGCAGGCCCCAGGGAGTTGGACATCCTCGCTAAATCTATCCTTTGGCTCTTTGATACCTTCCTGATTTCTTATCAGGAAGTGAGCCATTGAGTTGAAGTATTCTATAAAATATGTCCAACACATTCCATGTCACAGAACACTGTGGAAGGATCAAGGGTCATTGGTCCAGTTTTAGGCTTCTCATAGATGAGGTCAAGGATCACTTTGACAAAAACCTCCTTCAGGAAGAGCCATTCTTGCACTGTGTAGAATTGGATCTTGTTCTGGTATTCATACAACACCTCCCCCACTCCCTCAGAGATTCAGTTCAAAACACAGCCATTTTCAGAAGTGGGGCTTTGGAGAAGTGATTACATCAAGATGTCTCTGTAGTCCCCAGTGAACTAAAGCAATATTATACTAAAATTTTGATGACATTGCTGCAAGATGATGGAGACTTAGATTGTAGATCACTAGGGCATACTGTCAAAGGTGATATTTTTGTCCCTGAGCACTTACTGTCTCTGTGGCTCTGTTTCCTGGCCACAAGTCAATGAGTGTCTTTCCCCTTCTACACTTTCTGTTACGGAATTACTCCTCACCTCAGGCTGAAAAGCAATGAGCTAGCTGAGTTTGGAATGAATCCCCTGAAATCATGCATCAGAATAAACTTCCCCTCTCTCTTGTTTACTTCAGATATTTTGTCTGGGTTCGAGCTATAGGAGTCTTTCTTAGCCAGCTGGCAATTCCGCTGGGTATTTGGGACCCTAGGGCAGTCCCAAGACCTTTTTAGGGTGGTCTGTTAAGCACAAAAGACACATCCTGGGTTAATACTCCTGTTAGCAAGAAATGGAAATACAGAAGCCAAAAGCAAGGTTAGTATATGTAGGGACTTTTCTAGAACTTTGGAGTTTGATGGATTAGGTCGTTGTTCTCTGTTTTGGCAGGTGTTGCTGCCCACATGCTGGGTTCCAAGACCTGAATGGTACTTTCACCATGGCATCAATTGTGTCAAGGGCGGGGGCCTGTTATAACAGCAACAAAATGATGACTGATGGGAGATGTCCCTCAACTGAAGAATGGATAAAGAAATGTGGTACATACACACAATGGAGTACTACTCAACAGTTAAAAATAAGGACAATAGGAAATTTGAAGGCAAATGGGTAGAACTAGAAAAAAATCATCCTGAGTGAGATAAACCAGACCCAGAAAGACAAACATGGTATGTACTCACTCATAAGTGGATATTAGCTATAAAATGAAGGATAACTATGCTCCAATCCAGACCCAGAGAGACTAGGTAACAAGGAGGGCCCAAGAGGGGAAGCATGGATCTCCCTGGGAAGGGGAAACAGAAGAGAGCTCCTGGGTAGACTGGGGATGAATGGGGATGGGAACATGAGGGATCGGAGTGAGGGGTTGACAGAGTAGGAGAATAATGAAAGAGATAACTTGATGGTGGGTTCATTTCAGGGTCAGGTAGAAACCTGATGCAAGGGAAATGCCCAGCTAAACACTGCACTTCTAAGAGAAGTTACAATTCTTGCAGCACCATTCTTAGTCATGTGAACCTTTTGAACCAGTTGCCTCATGTTTAAACTGGACAGCATGGGAGTGCTCACTTCGTAGTCTGTATGGAAAAGGGATCATTGTGCCCTGGCCTGTGGCACTGCACCTCTGTGAGATCCTGTTTTCCCTCCACTCCTTTCTTCATGTGTGTGTACGTGTGTTTTCCCTCTG
Source organism: Peromyscus attwateri (assembly GCA_902168425.1). NCBI lineage: Eukaryota > Metazoa > Chordata > Mammalia > Rodentia > Cricetidae > Peromyscus > Peromyscus attwateri. The sequence goes on along the minus strand of CABHPP010145834.1, from coordinate 23,477 downwards.
CTCCTTTC